>CM035417.1:80456587-80604087 GCA_020310875.1 Ceratopteris richardii | reverse complement strand
GGTCGAAGAGCCATCCCTTTGCGTGGGGCTCCTGAAAGTGTGCCTGGTGGCATTGTCTCTCCATCAAGGCTAGTGATGCGTATCCACGTGTGATGCGATGCCGGGCTGCCTGAGACGTAGAGAAAACTCCAGAGGCTGCTGTGAATGTCACTCCGAGATAGACATATGATCCGACTACCTCAATCGGCCTGCCTCCTACTGTGAAAGAACTATGTCTCCTGACCTGTGCTGATGTATGAAAAATCATAACCTTGGTTTTACCAAGGTTCACAGATAGCCCTCTATGTAGGCAGAAGTCGTCTAAGCCACGTAGGTGGTGTTGTAGACCTTCGGAAGACTCTGAAACCAGCACAATATCGTCAGCGTATAAAAGAATATGAACAGTGGTCCCTCGTACCTCAACGCCCTCCCCTCCCTGCTGCCGTATGAAGTCCACTATCTCATCAATGTATAGACCAAAGAGGGTGGGTGAAAGAGGGCACCCTTGCTTCATTCCGATGGTGCTAGCAAGTGAGTGAGATAAGCCTCTTGGGCATTTGACTCTACCAGATACTCTCTCATATAAGGCATAGATCCCCCATATCATCTCATCTGGAGCACCGATATCAAGTAGGCATCTGAAGAGTCTCTCCCTGGGAACTGTGTCGAAGGCTTTGCGGAAGTCCACAAAGCAGCAGTATAATCTCCTCTTCCTCACTCTTGCCTGGTCGATCAGGCATCTCACAGTGAAGATGTGGTCAATGGTAGAGTAATCTCGTCTGAAACCTGCCTGTCCTGGAGCACTGATGCCCTTCCTCTCGGCGAGGGTGCTCAACTCTGTCTCTAGCACTGCCCCATATAATTTGGCCAATATGGGGCCAATCATGATCATCCGATATGAGAGAGAGAGAGAGATGATAGATGCAACATGGATGAGTATGAACAAGAAAGCCATCACATACACCAAGATGGTTGTCTCATATGAGATTAGATGGCCTCATTTCAGCCTATTGGTATGGAAGACTTTGAAGGCCATGTATGAGAACACCACACTTGTGAACTAGGTACACTTGATGCACAATCTAAAAGTGCGGATGAGCACTTATCTCTATTTAGAGTTACCTGCTCAAAGTTACAAGGCTCATGTTTACTTGTAGTTGATGATAAGATGAAAGCTATCTTCTTGCTTATGACTTCGCTTGATCATGGGAGACATTGGTAGTCTCACTTTCAAATAATTCCAATGTGACTTTTGATGGTGTTAAGGGTTCGATTCTCAATGAGGAGATCAGGAGAAAAGCAATTGCAAAGGAAAGTGGTTTTGCTAACATGGTTAGAGGAAGATCATAAGAAAAACCAAGAAATTCACATAGGAGGAGCAAATCAAAGGCAACGGTCATGTGACTTGTTATTAGTGTGGCACAAAAGTTCACAAGAAACTAGATTGTAGACAAAGTCACTAGGGGATGGGAACAAGTCTTGGGAACGGTGGTGTCCCCAAGACGGGGACCGAGCCTAGGGTGTCTTGGGGATTGGGCACTAGAAAAATGTTGATAAAAAAATGAAAAACTAATGGAAGTAATGCACAATGAATTTGTTACCATATGAAATGACCAATAACAACAAGCTATAGAAAAACAATGTGTTTCAAGATGAAACATGTATGAAGCACCTTGAAGTTTGAACATTAAAAGTTGTTATATATATGTATTTCATCATTAAAAAAAATAAAGAGATTCTACATCATCATCATCATCATCATATAAAATATTTCATATCCATACTTAAGAAGCTAAGACTCAAGAGTCAATGCTCATCTCACATATATGATATCATATTATCATGAGTATTGAGAACAAAATGATGTTAGATCACACTACGGAATCTTGAAAAGAAACTAGTATAGATTCGAGAAAGTAAAACCAAAAAATCTAGAGATGAAAATATAAATGTAATAACTATGGAGAAAACAAGAAAAGGGTGCAGTGAGGGCTAAGAGGGTGGAGAGGGTTGTTGCACATGGAACATTGAGGGTAGATCAATTCTAGAGATCCCTAAAGCTTGCTCTAAAAACTCTTGAGAGAGAGTCCCAAAAATTTGAAATTTTCTCACAAAAGAAAATCATCCAAGCATGAGATCCGTCCTGGATTGCCGTCCCCAAACAAGGTCATCACATGAAACCGTTCTCGGGAGGTGTGCCGGGGATGTTTTGTTGTTACAGAAAAGTGTATGGGGATGCCAACTGTCACGGTTAGGCATCCCTAATTTTTGGTTGGAGGGGATGGTGTCCTGGTGTCCCTAGGAACCGAGGACGCATCATGGTGTGACTTTGATTGTAGATGCTATAAAGTAGAACAAGAAAGGAAAATGAACACAAATGACAAGGAGAAGGAAGATATCAAACCAGAAACTTAGGATAGCTCCAAACATAAAGAGAGGGCCATAGTCTCCTCCAATGTGGTCATGGAGGAGATACCTGATGCAAAAGATATTTTATGTGCCACCATTGTGGTACATGATGTCATTGCTATGATGCTTTCTTCATGTCGCATGGACAAAATATGTATATCACTAGAAAATGATCTTATTGATTATTAATGATTTATTGTCAAAGACATGGATTGCGGATTCATGTGTATCGTTTCTCCTAACTCCTATTAAGGAGTGTTTTGCCATATTTCATGCATGTAATCATTGAAACACTTATCTCGGGAACAACTATGCTTGTTCCATTGAAGGAATTGGCATTGTACACTTGTTATCGGATGGTGTCATTGAGCTGGTCATGCATATTGTATGCTATGTTCCAAGGATTAAGAAGAGCCTTTTATCAATTGGTCAAATGAAAATACTTAATTATAATACTATATTAGAAAAAGATTCATGGAAGGTTTTGAAAGATGCTAAAAAAGGCAGATTGTATTCCATGCATGGAAGAACCGTGCTTGGAAAATTTATTGCATTGGTTGAAGTGAATTCCCACATGGACTTGGGGCATAAAAAGCTTGGAAATAGGAGCATAAAGGGCCTTCATACATTATCCTCCTTGCATAAGCTTGGTGCTAAGGGTACAAATCTTGAATTTTGTAATGATTTACAATATGGAAAACAAGTAAGAGTTCCTTTTACTCTGGTGTATCTTGAAAATCTGATGTGCTTGATTTAGTGCATGCGGGTTGTTTATATTGTGTCATTCTAGAAAGCTTTGGGCATATTTGTTAAAGTCTAAAGATAAGCCTTAGTTTAATTAAAAAGTTTCATGCATTTGTGACCACCTAAAAAAGTAAAAGGCTGAAATGCTTATAAAAGGCTGAAATGCTTATGTATAGACAATGGGGGTGAGTTCACAAGTGTTGAATTCGATAGGTACTCTGACACGGCTAATGGTGTGGCTGAACTATATAATAGGAATCTTTGTGAGAGGGTAAGATGCATGTTGTGCATAGCTAATCTCCCTCATGCTTCTGAGGAAGGGGAAAAAAAAAAATTTACAATGCGATCATGCGATCGATACCCTTGCACATCTTTGAAAGTTCGCATCCTTGAAGAGGTTTGGTTTGGCAAACTTGCTTCATATGACCACCAACACATCTTTGATTGCGATACATTTGCACATATCAGGCTTGAATTGACGATTAAATTGGATGCCAAGTCCATAACAAGCATCTTCATGGGATATGGAGATGAAGGTGAAATGGGCTACAAGATATGGTTACTTGTTTGGAAAGGCAATTCACAGCGGAGATGTTGTATTTAACAAGGCCAGGCTGCTGAAAAATGACGTTGCTGCTAAAGATGACTTTAAAAGAGTCAAATTTCAGCATGAGCAACCACATATCAGGCCTGAAATTGATCGTCAACGTTCACAAATGGGTGGAAATGATAATGAGCTAGTGGTTCTTGAGCTAGAAATGTTACAACAAAATGAGGCTTTTGAAGGGCATGTGCAGCCATGGATTCATGCTAAAAATAGGGCTGGAAATGGCACGCGCACGTGCACACACACACACACACACACACACCCCCCACCACCACCACACACCCCCCCCCCCCCCCCCCCCCCCCCAAAAAAAAAAACCCCCACCCACCCACCCAAACTTTCCCTCACTCTCACACACAAGGAAAAGAATCCAAAACACATACGCATAAGAGCGTCGTGCACGGTAATAGCGATTTAGCATTATTATATAAATAGTGTTCGGTATATAGCATTTTCCTAGTTTATTTAATACTGTATGTCCTCATGCATGAATGAAACATTTGCCATCATACGGGCCCTACACGAAAGGTATGTATTAGGTGGTCATTATCTGCAGAGTCAGAGCCACATCTCCCCATGCACCACTACATTATTACATTGTCCCCAATACCACTCCATAACCCGGTACACTATCCTGTAGTTGTTTCTAGTCTTTTTCAGCCTACACAGTTTTGTGTAGCGAGTACTATTCCGTTTTATTTCTACACAAAGGTTACTACCGTTGTACATGGTTTTGTCTCATAGGCCAAGTTTGGCTTTCGAAGACGTTAATATCACTTTCTTTCCTCTCTCTCTCTCTCTCTCTCTCTCTCTCTCTCTCTCTCTCTCTCTCTCTCTCTCTCTCTCTCTCTCTCTCTCTCTCTCTCTCTCTCTCTCTCTCTCTCTCTCTCTCTCTCTCTCTCTCTCTCTCTCTCTCTCTCTCTCTCTCTCTCTCTCTCTCTCTCTCTCTCTCTCTCTCTCTCTCTCTCTCCCCCCCTCCCCCCCTATGTCTACCTCGGAGTCACATTCACGAGCTTGTCGGGCCCCTTCAGCATGAGACAGGCAGCCACCGATAGACTCACAGGAGGATATGCAGCTTTAGCCATGTTAGAGCAGAGATGTCACCAGACACTTCAAGGAGCCCCGCACGAAGGGGTGGCTATTTGACACACTAGTCAGACCAGCTATGATGTATGCTTCGACAGTTTGGGCCCCAGGCCTCACAACCACCCAGTGGAGTGCAATCGAGAGGCCACAGGTACTTATGATCTCGCGATTATTTCGCAGGAAATAGTCGGTACCACATGACATCATCAGAGGATGAGGGAGCTCCCTACAGACAGACTCACACACAGAGCTTTTGAGGCATCTATATAGATATCAGAGTCAGGATATGAGAGAGCTTGGTACACTCAGGTTAGAGCTTGGTTTGATAGTCATGGACTTGATATGGACAGATTGCTGCCTTTTCACTATGACCTTGACTCACCTCACATCCACCTCTCTCGTCGTGAGAGGAATGTTGTGCTCAGACAGGATATCTGGAAGCTCTACATTAGTAAGACATGGCACACACCACACATGGGATCGAGACTATCGCACTACCGAGACCAGTTCTTAGACATACTAGCAGACTGTTTCATCCAGCGGCCACGCTACATGGATACTTACATGCCTCATAGTTCGAGCGTAGCGATTGGCCAGTTGAGAGTCTCATCACACTGACTAGAGATTGAGATGGGCAGAGCCGCAGACATTCCCAGAGAGAAGCGGATATGCAGGGTATGCAGAGTAGAGAGGGAGGATGAGGAGCACTTTGCATGCAGATGTAGCGCATATGATGGCATCAGAGGCAGATACGAGACTCTGTTTACAGGGCAGCCCACCCTCCGAGAGATCGAGGACTCTAGAGACGAGCGACACTTCGGGCGATTCTTACTAGAGATACAGAATCACAGAGATTCCCTACTCCAGCCTACTATAGCAACCCATACAGGAGGGAGACAGAGTCCGCTCACTGACTTCTTTATTCCACCCACGACATGCTGCAGCCCTCCCCCCCTCAGCCCACACACCGAGAGGGGTGACTCTTGAGCAAGCTCAGACTTCTCGAGCTAGGAGAAGACCCCGTGCTATAGGATATCGGGCCCCGAGACTACACCGACACTAGATTGCGGAGATCCAGGCCCGTGACCATCGCGCCATGGAGGAGAGACGATCCCAGATGATGGTTGATCCTGCTGCAGCCATCAGGGTGGCCCTGACTCCACCTCCACCTATGTATTACATCTTACACCTGCCCACTAGCACAGGATGGAGCTAGTTAGTCGTTTCAGATGCATTCTCATGCTTGTTGTACTACCCTTTGCATATAGACTATCATAGATATCGCACTCCATACACCCCTCCACTTTCATGGGTATCTCCACATGCATACTACGGAGACCTAAATTAGCTTTACCAGTTTTTTTCAGCACTTTTATCTTTTTTGATTGACAGAAGATACACCCATGTACATTGATTTGTCTCATAGGCCGAGTCCGCCTCCTAATACACGTAAAAACACTTTCTTTCTTTCTTTCTTTCTTCTCTCTCTCTCTCTCTCTCTCTCTCTCTCTCTCTCTCTCTCTCTCTCTCTCTCTCTCTCTCTCTCTCTCTCTCTCTCTCTCTCTCTCTCAAAAAAGCCTACACACACTAAGGCATGGAGAGTGGGCAAAAGAAGTGGCGGTGTTGGAGAGACATTGAAGGAACGAGCCCTCGTCTTGAGTTTTCCAACCCTTGAGACAAAGGAGGAGTTTTTGAAAAGAAGAGCCACTCTAAGAAAGATCGGCATATTCCTTGGGGATGATCTCACATTATCACAACTTGCTCACATGAAGGAAGTCATGCCAGAGATTAGGGCAGCAAGGGATAAAGGAAAGGTAGCTTTCTATAGAGATGGGAGGGTAGTCATTGTAGAGCGCCTCTCTACATGACGGTTGACGACCTATGGGACCTCACTTAAAACGGTAGTGTGGAATTGCAATGGATATCTTAAACTTGACGTGGGTGCATTTGAGGATAGTTTTAAAAATAGAGACATAGTGTTTTATACAGAGACACAAAAAGCACCAGGACAGATGATGCCACGAGTGACAGGCTATAGATGGGAGACAGCTCATCGAAGAAAGGCAATGTCCGAGCGCGGGAGCAGAGGATCTAGGGGAGTAGGAGTTCTTTTCAGAGAGGAGTTGCGGCCGCTTGTACTTATCAAGAGATGAGCATGCTAGGTATATGTGGGTCAGATTGAAAGCCGATACGGGCAAATTTCTCTATATTTCTATATGCTACTTTGCTCCAAGTACATCCACTTATGCTTCACCTAGAGGAGAATCTCCTTTCTCTATACTCGATGAGGATATATGGGAATTCTCTAGAGATGGACACATCATTCTATTGGGAGACTTCAATGCCTGAAAAGGCAATCATCAAACAATCGTACAGATTATGGGAGATACCTCGTAGATATGGGTACTACACATAGTTTAGCCATACTTAATGGCTTACAGAGATTCCCAGCAATAGCTGGATTCACTTCTTTCCCCCATTGTCATTGGGCTAGCACAGTGGACTATATTATAGCTACACCGAGCTTTCTTCCTTATATTGCAGACTTCATACTAGGCCATCGGCCTATTGGTGTAAGAGTGGATCATGCCCTGTTGACATTGGACGTCTCTTTTCAGTTTACCACAGCTCAGAGGCCACCAACACGAGGTCATACCCGGTATTCTTTCACTTCCGAGACCGATTCTGTCTACATGGATGGCATTTATAGACGCCTATGCACAGAGGAGCCAAGGCGACCTCTCGATGAGCTTACCCATATTTTTGACAAAGACTCTACGTGATGCAGCCAAGGAGGCATATCCACGTACTCAGCCAGAGCAGAGACGACATTCTGGGACTATTCCCCAAAACAGTTGGTATGATGAGGAGTGTAGAGAGTTGAGAGCCAGACTACAGAGAGAGGTTTCTTTGGGAGTCACTACTCACATACAGTCACGTACTGCCATCCGTCGTCTTGTACGGAAGAAGAAGAGGGCTTTCGTTGCCAGGCTTTGAAAATTCATACTAAATTCTAATCAATCTTTATGTTTTTATGGCTCTTCATGTAGTGATATTCTTGATAGCACACCCAAAAGAGATGATATACTCTATTTGGTGGAGAAGAGATGGAAGTGGATGAAGAGGCCTATTCATGGTGTTGCTGCCCTCTTGCACCCGGCCTTTAAAGAGGCTTCATTATTCATGGACACCACACTTTTGGAAGATAGAGATACCTATCTTCCAAAAATTCTATCTTGTGAGCAGCATGCTACTTTTTTGCAAGAATTCATAAATTATAATGATCAAAGAGGCATTGCATTAGCCCCACCTATTGTTTGGAAGAGGGATTCACTAGTGAAGCCTTTTTTTTGGTGGGAGAGTTTTGGCTATCAAATGCCTCTACTCCAAAGGATAGCTATGCGAGTTCTTGCACAGGTATGTAGTATGTTCAAATTTCAAAATTCTAACATGTCAAATGATAAATCATTTTAATGGTTTTTTGTACTAATTTGTTTCCTTTTGTTGTATTTTTTTGTTGTAGGATTGCTCATCTCGAGCATGTGAGAGGAATTGGTCTGCCTATTCCCTCATCCATACCAAAATACCCAACAAGCTAAGCACAAAACAATTAGAGAGACTTATATATTGTCGCTCTAATTTACGCATGTTACGAACCATGCATCAAATGCTTATGGCACGCCAAGTAAGTACTAAGTACTAAGGATCATAATCCATTAGTACATACTACATACTAATTAATCATATTTTTTGTGTTACTAATTGATCATATTTTTTGTGTTTTTGTTTGTTTTTGAATAGGTGAATGTGGATAGTCTCAAGCTCTCACTTGAGACACTTCAAAGCGTTCAAAAAGAGAGAGGTGAAGAAGAAGAACAAATTTTTCGTTATTTATATTTAGAGCTTGAAGAGATTAGTGATTCTTCCTCCAGAAAGGAATGGGAAGGACTTGAAGAGTGTCAAGATCTCCATACCACAAGTCTGAGGGTCACTAAGTGAGGAGAGCTTGGCATTCGAGATTGTGAGTAAACCCATCTTCTTCAATTCTTCTAAAGTAAATGAGTTTTGAAGCTTACCACATATGCTTAAGTCCAATTTTAAGGAGATTTCCCCAGGGATGGAAATGATGATCTCAGTGGTTGTGGCCACATTTGCCACATTTGCGGATGATGTAGCAGAATCCTTGTGAATACTTGGCTGAGTATTTGCTGCTGGAGAGGTGCTCTGATCCTGCTGAATTTCTTCATCAAGTGACTCTGACTCTGAGGGATTCTCCTCAGAGACCACATAAAGTGAATCACTCAAATCATCATATGATTGCCCCGATGCACTTTCAGTGTCAGTTTTAAATTCAGAGAATGTTTCTTCTATTTCGACAGAGGACGATGCCATGATAGCTACAGGGAACTCGTGAGTTGCAGGTGCGTTCAGTTTTAGCTCAGATGGTTCTCTGTTAAGCTTTGTTTTTGCTACCAGATGTTTAAGTATGTACTCATGTGCTTCTTTGTCGCTGTGCTCAGCAGAAGTTGGCTTCTTTGTCGATTATTTTCCCTGTTCTAAGATATCGCATGTATAAGGGTGGTTGGCTCTGCTTAGCAGAACGTAATAATTGACCTGGTGTTCTTAATAAATTGAATATTTGGGTCAGAACTACTATTGGGAGATGATGTCAGAACTACGATTGGGCATGTTTTCCAATTTCCTCTGTTCTGCGCAGACAGCGGTCATGGGGATGCGATGGGTTTGTGCTGCTGGTTGGCGAACGCGTGGCTGTGTGAGTTGTGCTGAAGGTTGGCGATGAGGTATGTTGCACAATAGTGGCCACTGGAATTCGCCTGGCTAAATTTAGTGTGGACAGTACTATCAGGTCGGAATTACTGGTCATAAGTGGTTGGTCCGGTGTAGGAGTGAAGGTCACCTCTATTGTGGAGGGTAAAAGCTGAAGGATGGAGTCACCTAATTATAGAGGATGGAGTCGCCTATAATTATTGTGGAGTCGCCTAATTATAGAGGAGTGAAGCTGAGGAATGGTCGCCAAATCCGAACTGGAGGAAAGAATTAGATAGGAGGAATAGTCGCCAGAAATGAACTGGTGGAGCCGTCATAATTAGATAGGTCGGTGGAAGAGAGGAAAGGGTAGTTGGTGTCTGCCGTAATATGATATTGGTATATGGATAAAGATAATCGGAGGGAAAAGGACAATTAAATGGGAAGCTTCCTACCGTAGATGGATAAGAAGGGGAGTTGGCTTCTCAATATTCTCAGGACGGCAACCTTGTAGGAGTGTCACCCAGCAACCTTGGAGGAGTGTCGCCCAATTTATGTTGGTTAAGAGCTTGACACGGAGGAGGGGTCGCCTAAGGTGAGAGTTAAGAGGAGGGTCGCCCTATTGGGGAAGTTGGGAGGAAGGGTCGCCCAAATTTATGAACATATAAATGAGAGGCCAATTCTGAAGATTAATGGAGTGGGGAGGTGGAGAAGTTGCCTAGATGAGGGGGTGGAGGAGTTGAGCATTGAAGGCAAGGCAAAGAGTCGGTGAAGTTGGAGAGGTGGGGTAGCCAATGCTTGAAGAGAGGCAAGAGGGGTCGTCATCGAGATTCGTAAGGAGGCTAGAATGAGGAGGAGATGAGGTGTTTCAACTAAAACCCAAGAAGGAGGAGGGGAGGTGGTAGGGTCGCCCATAGAATGGCCATGAAGATGAGAGGGAGGCGGGTTGCCCAATGGGAGTTGGGAAGTAGGTCGCCAAGGAGGGTTGCCCAATGGGAGTTGGGAAGTAGGTCGCCAAGGAGGATGGGTCGCCCAAGTTGGCCATGGAGGGTAAGAGGGAGGAGGGTCGCCCAAGTTGGGACATTGAGGGAACTTGAGAGGGAGGAGGGTCGCCCATGTTGACACATTGAGGATGAGAGGGAGGAGGGTGGCCATTGAGGTTGATAGGGAGGAGAGTCGCCAAGTTTCACATTGAAGTTGATATGGAGGAGAGTCACCAAGTTTCTCATTGAAGTTGATATGGAGGAGAGTCGCCTAGTTTCACATTGAAGTTGATATGGAGGAGAGTCGCCTAGTTTCACATTGAAGTTGATATGGAGAAGAGTCGCCTATGTTGCTTATTGAAGGTAAGAGGGAGAAGGGTCGCCCAAGTCCCATAGAGGTTGAGTGAAAGGAGGGTCGCCCAATTTGCCACTAGGAGGAGTGGTCACCTTAGTCAAGCCAATTTGGAGGAGGGTCGCCCAAATGAGTAAAGTGGGAGGATGAGGGGTCCCCTAGCTTTGTGTGGGAGGAGGGTCGCCCAATTGGCCACTAGGAAGAGTGGTCTCCTTATTCAAGGTAATTTGGAGAAGGGTCGCCCAAATGATTGAAAGGGAGGAGGGTCGCCCAATTCTGATAAGAGGTTGAAAAGGAGGGTTGCCCAATTCTTGATAAGAGGTTGAAAAGGAGAAGGGTCTCCAAGTGGCCATAGAAGTGATTGGGAGGAGGCTCGCCCGAGTGGTTGAAAGGGAGGAGGGTCGCCCAGGTAAGTGTCCGAGAATCCATTGCCATTCTTGGCTTAGAGAGGTGGCATCAGAAGGAAAAGGAAAGAGAATATCTGTGATAAGAGATAGAAGAAGTTTGAAGCGCAAGCCTATGAGAGGAAAATGATAGTCGATAAATGAGTTATGTGAAAAAGATTGATGAGAAAATCCAATATCCTATAAGGGAATGACATAAACTAAAGGGAACAACATAAAGGTATATACATTATATACAAGGGCAAATTTTCTTCTTCCTATCTTTCCACATAGGGTTTTAGCTTAGATTCATTGACTAAGAGAAGTATTGTGCCCGTCAAGGTGGAGATCTATACTGCCCCTTTTGGAAGCATGCGTATAACCCTAAAAGGTCCGTTCCATCTCGACATCAACTTCTTCTTAGCCTTCTTCTCAAATAGTCGTGGATGGTACAGCAAAACTAAGCTCTCTTCCTTAATTTTTGATTTACAGAGGTTTGCATCATGATCTTGTTTTCTTTTTTCCTGTACTGTCACTAGAGTATCATTGCCTATCTTTCTCTTTTCTTCAAGAAGTTGTAGCCTCACAATGTTGGCTGAGAGAGCGCTAGTGGATCCAAGAATTCGATTGGTTCCCACGCGGTTGGAGCCATGCAAGAACTCAAAAGGAGCAATGGCTTGTATTCCATACATTAACTCAAATGGAGTATGTCCTATTGTGGCTTTAAAAGAAGTTCTGTAGGCCCACAAGGTTCCAAGATATGCCTGGCCCCAGGTATTAGGAAATTGTAAGCATGTTTTTCTTAGTAAGAGCATGAGGACCTTATTTCTGCTCTCTGCCTGCCCATTTGCCCTTGGGTAGTATGCACAGGACTTCTTATGGAATATTTGATACTTTTCAAAAATCAAAGTCAGCACCTTGTTGAAAAAATGCGATCCTTGATCTGTTGTGACCTCTATTGGGCATCCATATGTGCAAAAGATGTAATTATACAAGAAGTTAGCTACCGTTTCAGCAGTGCACTCCTTACTGGCTATGACTTCAGCCCACTTAGTGGCATAATCCGTTGCTACTAAAAGATACTTTGCACCTGAACCTTGTGCTATTGGGAAAATAGGGCCAACAAAGTCTATTCCCCAATGCTCAAAGGGTTGCCAAGCTACAGAGATATTAAGAGGTTGGTTCCTTTGTCGTGTTGGTTTGGGCGCGCATCGTTGACAAACATCACATGCCTTGGCAAATTTAGTGGAATCTCTGAAGAGATATGGCCAACATAGGCCACTTTGGAGTATCCTCAGTGCAGTGATATGTCCAGGAAAATGACCACTAGACTTTCCCTCATGTGCCGACTGAAGAACAGTTTCTGTTTCATGTGGTTGAAGACACCTTCTGTACATCCCATCAGGACCAACCTTATAGAGGGTATCTTTTGCCATCATGAAATTCTTACTTTTTAGGAGTCGTCTACGCCTTTCCAATGGAGGAGACCCAGTACGAAATTGGCCTTTTCCTAGAAGGAGAGTTAAATCATCATACCATGTAGGTGCTATATTTACCTTGTAGATTTGGCTGTCTGGGAAATCATCTTCTACTCCCTTTGTTGCTTGCCTTGGATGCCTGATGCGAGAGAGGTGGTCTACAATGACATGTTGCCTACCGCTTCTCTGTACAATTTCAAAGTCGAATTCTTGGAAGAGAAGCAACCATCTCCATACTCTTCCTGCAACTTGTGGCTTATTCAACAAATATTTCAAAGCTTGATGATCCGTAATCACTGTGAATGTAGTGCCTAATAAATAGTGCCTGAATTTCTTGAGGGCAAATACAATAGCCAATGCTTCTCTTTTTGTGGTGCTATAGTTCTTCTCGGCTTTTGAGAGGAGGCTACTCGCGTAATGAATGGGTTGATCTAATTTGTGTACCTCGCTTGGTTGGGTCAGTATAGCTCCTACTGCATACAAGCTTGCATCCACATGCACATGGAATGTCTTAGACCAATCTGGTGAGATGAGTATAGGTGCGGATGCCAACCTTTGTTTTAGATAAGTGAATGCTGATTCTTCTTTTTCAAACCATTGAAAAGGAAAACTTTTACTCGTAAGCCGTGAAAGTGGTCGTTTTGCCTCTGCATACATGCGTATGAACTTGCGGTGATAACCTGTGTGCCCGAGGAAGCTCTGGACCTCTTTAGCATTTATAGGTCTTGGAAGCTTAAGAATTGACATTACCTTATCTTGATCTCGAGTCATCCCTTTTGCAGAGACCACATGCCCTAACAAGGTACCCTGGGTTACCAAAAAATGACATTTGTTAGGGTTAAGTTTCAAACCTGTCTCTCTGCAACGCTAGAATACTTGTTCTAATTGCTTCAAATGTTCTGGCACATTCTCTACTGCAGTGGTCCATGCTGCTCCAGAGAAGGCTGAAAAGTCATCCATGAAAATTCTTAAGAATATTAGGAGCAACTTGTTGAAGATCAGATATACTGTCCTATTAAAAGTGGTTGGTGCATTTCTAAGGCCGAAAGCCATTTTGGTGTAGATATAGGTTCCCCAAGGAGTTACAAAGGCTGTTTTTGGTTGATCTTCAGGATGGATTTCCAGTTGAATGTACCCACTGAAACCATCCATGAAACTGTACAGCACATGTCCTTCCACATCTTCAATCACTTGTTCAGAAAAGGGGGTGGAAAACCCGTCAGGGATGGTTACCTTATTTAATGCTCGGAAATCCACACAAACCCTGATTTTATTAGGTTGCTTCTTAGGTGCTATAACCATAGAGGACAACCATTCTGAATGCTCCACAGGAACTATGATACCTGCTTCCTCCATTTTCTAGATTTCCTTCTTGACTGCTTCTGCATATTTGGGGTTTAACCTATACATTTTCCCTCTAATTGACCGAGCTTCTGCCATTAAAGGAATAGTGTGTATTCCTAGTTCTTTTGGTATTCCTGTCAAATCCTTGTAACTCCATGCAAATACATCTTTAAAATTATTCATGAATGTTATTACCTCTGTGAGAAGAAGAGGGTGGTCCTACTACCAACTTGCCAGTAGAAGATTTTGTGGATTTTCTTCCTGCCCTAAGTTGACTTCTTTAACTGGCTCCAGAATTGCCTCTTCCTCGTCCTTAAACAACATTCGCTTGGTGAATGCTGGACTATCATTGATGGCGATTTCCTGGGTCTTTTCCTATGTCCATCCTACTAGAACTTCCACCGGTGGGAAAATGCTTTCTACTAGTTCTTCTTCTCTTTGGATTGCTTCAACTCCTTTCAACACTTTACCTCTTCGGAAATCTTTGGCTGGTTCTCCTAATACCACAGACTCCACAGTAGGTTCTTCTTCTTCTTTTTCCTTGATTGCTATTGTAAAGCATGAAACATTATTAGTTTCCTCAATCCAGTCCATTATGTCGCCTAGATCTTCATTAGATAATTCCTATCCTATATCAACTTCTTCCTTAATGTCAAGTGATTTTGTCTTAGTTGGCTCTGGGTGAGGCTTCCCAAATGCCCATTGGGCCGCCCAACCAATTGTAGGGGTAGCCCAAGATGGAGGATAAGCTGCCCATTCAGGTGCCCAATGTGGGGGTCCTTGAGCAGAGTATGAAGCCCAAGCCTCTGGAGTGACCCAGCTACTTGGAGGCGGAGGCGCCCAGCTTGGACTAGGAGGTGGAGTCGCCCAACTGTTTGGAGGTGGAGGAGGCGCCCAAATAGGAGGTGGAGTCGCCCAATTGTTTGGAGGTGGAGGTGGAGTCGCCCAATTGTTTGGAGGTGGAGCAGGCGCCCAATTTGGATTAGGAGGTGGAGATGCCCAGGGAGGTGAAGGCGCCCTTTCTTGTCTTGATATTTCTTGATTTTCCAGAACCCATGGTGGAGGAGGTGTGGCCCAAATGTTTGCTCCTTGTATAGTTTGTTGTTCCTCTTCTCCATTGTTATCTTCTTTGTCTTCCTCTGCAGTCTGCTCTGGATGTAGAACAACTTGAGAAGTACCTAGGGCTTCATCTGTTCCTCCTTCCATCTGAAGCTATCTCATCACCTTGTCTGGTTCGGCCACCCATAAGGTGTCACTACCCCAGTCATGTACCGCCTTACTGTGGCGTAGCCATGGCCTTCCTATCAAAAGAGGAAATGCTCCCTTCACCTTTGGGAGTGTTATTACCACAAAATCCAACACAAATTTTAGCTTATGGATGATGATTTCAACCTTTTCCACTATGCCTAGTGGGCTTACTTTGCTTTGGTCTACCAATGATACTATAAAATGAGCATCCTTAGTTGGTTTCAGATTTAGCAATGTCATTGTGTACTCAAGCATCAGATTAATACCAGATCCCCCATCAACTATAACTCCTACCAAGGGAGTTCCCTTGATACTTACAGTCAATCTAGGGCTCTTACATGGTCCTTTTTCCTTTGTCCTTTGTTGAATCTGTTGCTTCTTTGGCAGCATCTTTCAAAGCTTCCTTCTGCTTCTGTGCCCTAGTCATGACTCCGGGAAGTTCCTCAAGCTGGACTACTCGGGCACTTGAAGAGTCTACATTGCCATGTAGGGGGCAAGAGTTACCTGGTGTGCTTGTAGACGGCATTGACTTTGGGTAGTCCTTCGTGTAATGATCCCTTGTTTCAGGACAAGTTTTGCATGGTGGGGCATCCTCAGGAAGTGAACATTTACTTTGGAAGTGTCCATACTCCCCACATCTGTAACACATTATAGGCCTAGGTGGTCGGTTCTGACGAGGCCTATCTTCTTGCCGTTGAGGTCCTTGATTGGTGTAAAAGTTGTTACAGGAGGTGTTGTAGTGGATGGTAAGGGTGGTTGCCCTAACAAGGAGGATTGAGCCACTTCTACCCATTGAGCTGCCGGAGGTTGTCTTGGCATCATAGTTTGATTTCCAAGACCCTTCAAAAAATAACAATCCTTGGCCTCATGGCCACCCTTGCCACAAAACTGGCATGTTAGTCTCCTTGGACATTCTTGTGATGTGTGTCCTTGGGTACTACAGAGAGAACACCATAGTCCAGTTCTTACCTCCCTTAATGTTTTGAGTTCTTCAAGCTCTTGTCGTATTTGAGTGAGACCTTCTGAAGTACCCTTGTCCTCTTCTCGATTTCTTTGAAGCTTTAAGGTCTCTAGTTCCTTCCTCAAGGCTGTCACCATGTCTTCATCTTGGGGGAAAGTCATTCCCGGATGTGCTCCAAAATGAACCCGTGCAGCCTCAATCCTTGTGGCAGTTGCTTCAAATTCTCTCAAAGTGGCATCAGGTCTCAACAGCTCTCTGAGCTTCTGCTCTGTGGATTTCGGCAAGGCCTTCTCCACCCACTTCTTAACAAGGAAATCCCTTGGTGGTTCCGGCAATGTTGCCACGAGTGACCTTGCCCGCGTCATAGGTTTTGAAAATGATTCTCCCATATGCAAGATTAGATTCTCAAGTTCATCTAACGTTCTTTCTGTAGAGTTACCTGGTCGAAATGCGTCTGTGAATTCGGTCCTCAATGCTTCCCATGTTTGGAAATGGTTTTCCGCGTATTGGCTGAACCATTTGTCCGCCAATCCTTCAAGAGTTGATGGAAAGAGAGCGAGGAAGGCGTCTTGTCGTTGCTGTAAACCCCTACTCTTACAAATTAAAAGAAATCTTTGTACATGATCTTCAGGATCCTCATTGGCACCGCCATGAAATGAAGAAAATCTAATATTTATTCTTGACAAAAGAGCGGAGAGTTCCTCTGCCATAGCCTTGTCGTCTACCCCTTCTATTCTAGAAGCTAGGCTTGAGGCAGATAGACTCCTGATGGGTGTTAGGTAAAGGTCTGGTCTTCTTCTGTGGTAACTTTTGATTGGTGTCTTCTTAGGGCTTAGCTTCTTCTCTTTGCTAGCTCTGGTGTGGGTCATGGTGTGTGTGTGTGTGGTTGCCCCGGAGGATTCTTCGCCCAAGAAGAGGTTACTCCAGTGAGGGGAGGAGGAGTAGGCGCCCAAGAAGCCAAGAAGGAGGAGGAGGGTCGCCTAGGAAGCCAAAAGAGGAGGAGGAGTCGCTCAAGACTCTAAAAGAGGAGGAGGAGTCGCCCAAGAAATTAAGGAGAATGAGGAGGAGTAATCGCCCAAGAAGTTAGGAAGGGGAGGAGGAGAAGAGGTGGCCTTGGGCACTCAACCCTAAGTGATTTCTCAAGGAAAAGGAAATCTCCAGAAGCCCTGTCCCACCGTGCGTGCCAAATTTTCACCTGTAGGTGGTGAAGTAAGTGTGTGGGTGCAGGGAATGTAAAATGCACTACTCCTGGAGCATATGTAAACACATGAACACATTTAAGCACATTACCATGATAGACACATATCCTCAAGCTTCCATATCATCAATGGAACTACACTTAGAAGAAAGAGACACAACAGCAGCAAGCATGGAGAAGAATAGAGCAGGAAACCATACTAACTAGAAAGCCAAATGGAACACAATCTGAATACCAGTCATTAGCTAATCATACCACAGCTAAGCATACTACTTATCATTCAAACACAAAACAAACAACTGAATACAACCTCCAAGTATTCTCACATAAGTGGCATCAGCAAATAACATAAGCAGCATAAGTAAATAACATGAGCAGATCTCAACCATCTACTAGCTCTCACTCTCAGCTCTATCTCCTATCGTACATCATATGTCATATGTCATGTGTTTCTCTCTTGAGGTTTCCCCTTTTTATAGGAGAGACGTGAGGAGCCGGTACAATAGGGAAGTCTGTTACACATGAGTAATGGGAAGTTAATGCACTAGGCGATTTCATTTGTCAGTATGGCCGCCAGTACCAGACTTTGACGTGTAATGATGAGTGGTTGGGTCCCACTTGGCCTCCTTGTCAGGTCTGCTTGTCTTGGCATGCAGTCGCCCAACTCTACCTTCTGGACGTCTTGGTGCCCAACTCCAGATTTTGGACGTCTGATGCCCAACTCCAGAATTTGGACGTCTGATGCCCAACTCCAGTATTTGGACGACTGAAGCCCAGCTCCAGTATTTGGACGTCTGGCGCCCAATTTGTTATTTGGTTCCTTGGTGCCATCCTTTACTCTGTCCTTCAAAAATTTATTCTACGATGTCCTTTAGTGAAGAGGATAATTGTACATCTAGTGATGAGTAGTGACTAGTGAGTCGTGAGCCGTGACTCATGAGCATTATGGTGATTCATACATTTGACATTGTTGATGATCATTGATCATTGAACACTTCTTATTTGCAAATTGCATGTGTTGTTAGTTTTGTCACTTTTGTTTTGAATATGAGTTATCTATCATGAGATGTTCTAACTTCTCTAAAATCTGATTTTGTCTAGAATATGAACATTGCATGTCTTCGACATTTTTGAAATTTAAATTATGGTATATGCATGCAGCACGAGTTATTATGTCTCATAATTCATTGATTTCTAATAATTTTGGAAAAAGTTAGAACTTAGGAGTTGACATGCTTTCTTAAATCTGAAATTTGAATTGTCTTTAACCTTGAATACTTATTACTTATTATTACATACATGATACTACATAGTAGTAAGTACATACTACATAGTACAAGTGACAATGTATATTAGCAGACACCCATCCGAGAACCGAGCACTTGGCACAGCTATGCACGGAGCCTATACGAGATCCAAGACCAGCCCCCCATCCCCAGACCACACAGCTCACGTCCTACTACCTCTGACTTCTTCACACCCACTATGGTGGGACGCGCTATTGCCCGTCTACACCATGGCAAGGCCCATGACCATTTCGGGTTACAGGCAGGGCACCTTATGTATGGAGGCACGACCCTTGCACCGCTCATTGCCCATCTCTTCAACCGTGCATTGGTTGAAGGGTTCCTTGACTCATGGATTGAGCACACCATAGTGCCCATTCATAAGTCAAGAGATACTATGGATCCAGCTACATACCGGACGATCATGATTGGCCCTATATTGGCCAAGTTATACGGGGCGGTACTAGAGACAGAGTTGAGTACCCTCGCTGAGAGAAAGGGCATCAGGGCTCCAGGACAAGCAGGTTTCAGACGTGATTACTCTACCATTGACCACATCTTCGCTCTGAGATGCCTGATCGACTAGGCAAGGGTGAGGAAGAGGAGATTGTATTGTTGCTTTGTGGACTTCCGCAAAGCATTTGACACTGTTCCTAGGGAACGACTCTTCACACGACTACTTGATATTGGAGCTCCGGAGGAGATGATATGGGGGATATACGCCTTATACGAGAGAGTATCTAGTAGAGTCAGATGTCCGGGGGGCTTATCTCATCCACTTGTTAGCACTATCGGGGTGAAGCAAGGATGCCCTCTTTCACCCACCCTCTTTGGTTTCTACATTGATGAGATAGTGGACTACATACAGCAACAAGGGGGTGATGGCATTGAGGTACGTGGGTCCACTGTCCATATTCTTTTATACGCTGATGATATTGTACTGGTTTCAAAGTCTGCAGAAGGTCTACAACATCATCTACATGGCCTAGATGACTTTTGCAGACACATAGGGTTATCTGTGAACCTTGGTAAAACCAAGGTCATGATCTTTCATACATCAGCACAAGTACGCAGACATAGTTAGTTCACAGCAGGAGGTGGACCGATCGAGGTGGTCGGATCATATGTTTACTTGGGAGTGACATTTACAGAGCATCAGGGGTCTTCTCTATGTCTCAGGCAGCCCGTGACCGCATCACACGTGGGTACGCAGCACTAGCTTTGATGGAGAGACACTGCCACCGAGCATATTTTCAGGGGACCGTACAAAGGGGTGACTCTTAGACACTTATGGTTACGCCAGCGCTCATGTATGGGGAAGCCATATGGGGACCAAGATTAGCTACATCAGTATGACAGCATTAGAGAGGCCACATATCCTCATGATTTCCAGACTTATCCGCAGCAAGCCTTCAGTACCACATGATATCATTAGAGCAGAGCTCGCTGCACCACCGATGCTAGTTGAGGCACTATTCCAGACAGTATGCCTATTACACAGACTCCGGAGCATGGATACAGAGCGCATTGCTTATCGTGCTTTCCACGCATCATATGATATGGCATTAGCAGGCGACACCTCCTCATGGTATGCACAGACACGAGACTGGCTGTCCCACCATGGCTTTGACATAGACAGGCTACCTCCACTACAATACGACTCACATGCACCCACCTACTCGCTCTCTCATCAAGAGAGGAATAGGGTCATTCGTCAGGAGATATGGCATACATACATACAGAGGAGATGGGTGAGCCCTAGGGATACATTGCCACCGAAAATATTCTATTACCGTGAGCATTTTCTACATATATCGGACGAGGGCTTCATCGAGATTTCGAGATACATGCAGACATACCTACCCCACCACCTTCGAGTCGTCATTAGGCAGCTTAGGGTTTCATCACATCAGCTCGAGATTGAGAGGGGTCGATCCAGGGGAGTCCCCCGTGAGGAGAGGTGGTGCCCTGTATGCGAGACAGAGGTAGAGAGTGAGGAGCATTTTGTTATCAGATGGCCAGCGTACTTAGACCGACGAGCCCAGTTCCAGATAGAGGAGTCACTCCAGTTGTGCATGACTATTGGAGACCAGCAACGCTCGGGACGCTTCATCACAGCAGCATACGAGAGGCGAGAGCAGTCACTACAGCCCACACATCAGCCACAAGTGAGTACCCAGCAGACCATTACCCCGTTCTTTCAGAGAGTTGAGCTACATCAGAGAGGTCCATCTATAGGGCTCACGCTCCACCACGCAGAAGCACAGAGAGCACGGCGACGACCACGCATGGGCGGATATCGTCGACCACAACTATACCAGGGGGATATCTCACGCATGAGGATAGCCTATGACCACATGATGGAGCATAGGCGTACCACCACCCCTTGGGTTGTCTTCCTTCAAGAGGCGCTCAGACCTCCACCGATATACCACATACTACACCCACCTCCACCCATCACCAGTAGCTAGAGTGTTTTACTCACATTATGGATCCCCCATGTATTAGGTGGCCATTATCTGCAGAGTCAGAGCCACGTCTCCCTGGCCTTTTCCAGCCCTATATTGCTTGGTGCAGCGATATACTTTTTATTTCATTTCATCCTCTACACAAGGTTACTACACTTCTACATGGTTTTTGTCTCATAGGCCAAGTTTGGCCTCCAGAAGACGTTAATATGACTTTCTTTCTTTCTTTCTTTCTCTCTCTCTTACATGGTTTTTGTCTCATAGGCCATGTTTGGCCTCCAGAAGACGTTAATATGACTGACTCTCTCTCTCTCTCTCTCTCTCTCTCTCTCTCTCTCTCTCTCTCTCTCTCTCTCTCTCTCTCTCTCTCTCTCTCTCTCTCTCTCTCTCTCTCTCTCTCTCTCTCTCTCTCTCTCTCTCTCTCTCTCTCTCTCTCTCTCTCTCTCTCTCTCTCTCTCTCTCTCTCTCTCTCTCTCTCTCTCTCTCTCTCTCTCTCCCCCCCCCCATGTATTAGGTGGCCACTATCTGCAGCGCAGAGCCACGTCTCCCCACCCTTTTCCAGCCCTATATAGCTTTGTGTAGCGATATACTTTTTATTTCATTTTATCTTCTACACAGGGTTACTACACTTGTACATGGTTTTTGTCTCATAGGCCAAGTTTGGCCTCCAGAAGACGTTAATATGACTCTCTCTCTCTCTCTCTCTCTCTCTCTCTCTCTCTCTCTCTCTCTCTCTCTCTCTCTCTCTCTCTCTCTCTCTCTCTCTCTCTCTCTCTCTCTCTCTCTCTCTCTCTCTCTCTCTCTCTCTCTCTCTCTCTCTCTCTCTCTCTCTCTCTCTCTCTCTCTCTCTCTCTCTCTCCCACATATGACATGGATCACCCACATCTCATGAGGGCCAGAGACCCGGATGAGATGAGCACCAGTAGAGTATCGGCAGATATGGGTCAGGACACCACTGGCTATGGCAGACATCTACTCGAGCTAGGCAGCCGACATCATCTCGTTATATATAACGGGATGAATCGTTGGCCAGGTTCGGGCGGATTTACTTGCTTCCCCCATGGGGGAGGTGAGAGCACAGTCGACTACATTTTGGGTACCACCTCTGGAGCTTCACTCATCCCCTCACTTAGTATTGGACGACGTCCACTTGGTGCTGACCATACATTTATCACACTCACACTCTCATCTCCGATTCCATTAGACCCTCCCTCACCCACTGAGACACATACCACGATACACTTCACACACGAGCTCTCACACGTTTATGCACACCATTTGCACCCCCGCCTACTCTCCCTCGATCCACTCTCACCTTTGGACACACTTACATCACAGATCATCACCATCCTACAGGACTCTGCTCTCCACAGCTTCCCACACCGCACACATAGGCACCCTCCACGCATAGGATCCATGCCCCAGAACCGTTGGTATGATGCAGATTGTCGTGAGCTACGGAAGCACCTCCGGATTTTAGAGCATAGGGGAGATATAACACACACACAGGCACAGCGTCGCATGCAGAGCCTTACTCGCCGCAAACGGCGAGATTGGGAGGAGAGACAGTATTGGGATATTTACCATTTGCTCATGAGTCGAGACAGTGGAGTGGCATGGCGACATTTCAGAGAGAGGAGACAGCAGACACCTATCCGAGAGCCGAGCACTTGGCATAGCTATGCACATAGTCTATACGAGATCCCAGACCAGCCCCCCATCCCCAGACCGCAGAGCTCACGTCCTACTACCTCTGACTTCTTCACACCCACTATGGTGGGACGCGCTATTGCCCGGCTACAGCATGGCAGGGCCCATGACCATTTCGGTTTACAGGCAGAGCACCTCATCTATGGAGGCACGACTCTCGCACCGCTCATTGCCCACCTCTTCAACCGTGCATTGGTTGAAGGGTTCCCGGACTCATGGACTGAGCACACCATAGTGCCCATTCATAAGTCAGGTGATACTATGGATCCAGCTACATACCGGACGATCATGATTGGCCCTATATTGGCCAAGTTATATGGGGCAGTACTAGAGATAGAGTTGAGTACTCTCGCTGAGAGGAAGGGTATCAGGGCTCCAGGACAGGCAGGTTTCAGACGAGATTACTCTACTATTGACCACATCTTCACTCTGCGATGCCTGATTGACCAGGCAAGGGTGAGAAAGAGGAGATTATACTGTTGCTTTGTGGACTTCCGCAAAGCATTTGACACTGTTCCCAGGGACCGACTCTTTAGACGACTACTTGATATTGGAGCTCCGGAGGAGATGATATGGGGGATCTACGCCTTATACGAGAGAGTATTTGGTAGAGTTAGATGCCCAGGGGGCTTATCTGATCCACTTGCTAGCACTATCGGGGTGAAGCAAGGATGCCCTCTTTCACCCACCCTCTTTGGTCTCTACATTGATGAGATAGTGGACTTCATACAGCAGCAGGGGGGAGATGGCATTGAGGTACGGGGAGCCAATGTCCATATTCTTTTATACGCTGATGATATTGTATTGGTTTCAGAGTCTGCAGAAGGTCTACAGCATCATCTACATGGCCTAGATGACTTTTGCAGACACAGAGGGTTATCTGTGAACCTTGGTAAAACCAAGGTCATGATCTTTCATACATCTGCACAGGTACGCAGACATAGTTTGTTCCCGCATCACACGTGGGTACGCAGCATTAGCTTTGATGGAGAGAGAGTGCCACCAAGCATATTTTCAGGAGCCCCGCACAAAGGGGTGGCTCTTTGACACTTTGGTTACGCCAGCGCTCATGTATGGGGCAGCCATTTGGGGGCCGGGATTAGCTACATCAGTATGGACAGCATTAGAGAGGCCACAGATCCTCATGATTGCCAGACTTATCCGCAGCAAGCCTTCAGTACCGCATGATATCATTAGAGCAGAGCTCGCTGCACCACCGATGCTAGTTGAGGCACTGTTCCAGACAGTATGCCTAGTACACAGACTTCGGAGCATGGATACAGAGCGCATTGCTTATCGTGCTCTCCAGGCATCACGTGATATGGCATTAGCAGGCGACACCTCTTCATGGTATGCACAGACACGAGACTGGCTGGCCCACCATGGCTTTGACATAGACAGGCTACCACCACTACAATACGACTCACATGCACCCACCTACTCGCTCTCTCATCAAGAGAGGAATAGGGTCATTCGTCAGGAGATATGGCATACATACATACAGAGGACATGGGTGAGCCCTAGGGATACATTGCCACCGAAAATGCTCTATTACCGCGAGCATTTTCTACATATATCGGACACGGGCTTCATCGAGATCCCGAGATACATGCAGACATATCTTCCCCACCACCTCCGAGTCGTCATTGGGCAGCTCCGGGTCTCATCACATCAGCTCGAGATTGAGAGGGGTCGCTCCAGGGGAGTCCCCCGTGAGGAGAGGTGGTGCCCAGTATGCCAGACAGAGGTAGAGAGTGAGGAGCATTTTGTTATCAGATGTCGAGCATACTTAGACCTACGAGCACAGTTCCAGCTAGAGGAGTCACTCCAGTTGTGCATGACCATGGGAGACCAGCGACGCTTGGGGCGCTTCCTCACAGCAGCATACGAGAGGCGAGAGCGGTCACTACAGCCCACACATCAGCCACGGGTGAGTACCCAGCAGACCATTACCCAGTTCTTTCAGCGAGCGGAGCTAGATCAGAGAGGTCCTTCTAGAGGGCTCACACTCCACCAGGCAGCGGCACAGAGAGCACGACGCCGACCACGCATGGTAGGATATCGTCGACCGCGACTATATCAGGAGGATATCTCACGCATCAGGACAGCCTACGACCACATGATGGAGCATAGGCGTTCCACCACCCCCTGGGTTGTCTTCCTTCAGGAGGCACTCAGACCACCTCCGATGTACCACATACTACACCCACCTCCCCCCATCACCAGTAGCTAGGGTGTTTTGCTCACTCATATTATGGATCCCCCTGTATTAGGTGGCCACTATCTGCTGAGTCAGAGCCACTTCTCCCGAGCCTTTTACCAACCCTTGATAGCTTTGTGTTTATTTCATTTCATTTTCTACACATGGTTACTACACTTGTACATGGCTTTTGTCTCATAGGCCAAGTTTGGCCTCCAGAAGACGTTAATATGACTTTCTTTCTTTCTTTCTCTCTCTCTCTCTCTCTCTCTCTCTCTCTCTCTCTCTCTCTCTCTCTCTCTCTCTCTCTCTCTCTCTCTCTCTCTCTCTCTCTCTCTCTCTCTCTCTCTCTCTCTCTCTCTCTCTCTCTCTCTCTCTCTCTCTCTCTCTCTCTCTCTCTCTCTCTCTCTCTCTCTCTCTCTCTCTCTCTCACTAGGGTTTCTGTTTCTGCGTCAGCCTCTCGCGCTCAGCCCTCGGTCAGCCTCTCGCGCTCAGCCCTCGGTCCCCTCTCTCTCTCTCAGCCGTCGGTCCTCTCGCGCTCAGACCTGAGCCTCTCTCTCTCTCTGCGCTGCTCCCAGTCCGCCCTCGCCACCTGTGCTGCACCCGCCAGGTCTGCCCCGCCACCTACATTGCCCCCGCCCACCACCCGCAGCCACCTGCGCCCTACCATCTGCACGCCAATGTCGCCCGCCAACATCCCTGCAATTCCCGCCAAGATCGCCCTGCAGAAACCCCAACCTATCGAAACATAAACCCTACCCCGAGCGCTCCCACACATGTCGCCCTTTCAACCACCCCAACGTCGAATTCCTGAAACCCTAAGTCTAAACCTAAACCCTAATTCCAAATAATTCCAAATCGAAGTCTGGCGAAGTCCTTAACCCTAATTCCAAATCGAAGTCTCTGGCGGAAAGTAATTCCAAATCGAAGTCGTCGGTCCTCTCGCGCTCAGACCTGAGCCTCTCTCTCTCTCTGCGCTGCTCCCAGTCCGCCCTCGCCACCTGTGCTGCACCCGCCAGGTCTGCCCCGCCACCTACATTGCCCCCGCCCACCAGGTCCGCCGCCACCTGCGCCCTACCATCTGCACGCCAATGTCGCCCGCCAACATCCCTGCAGTTCCCGCCAAGATCGCCCTGCAGAAACCCCAACCTATCGAAACATAAACCCTACCCCGAGCGCTCCCACACATGTCGCCCTTTCAACCACCCCAACGTCGAATTCCTGAAACCCTAAGTCTAAACCTAAACCCTAATTCCAAATAATTCCAAATCGAAGTCTGGCGAAGTCCTTAACCCTAATTCCAAATCGAAGTCTCTGGCGGAAAGTAATTCCAAATCGAAGTCGTCGGTCCTCTCGCGCTCAGACCTGAGCCTCTCTCTCTCTCTGCGCTGCTCCCAGTCCGCCCTCGCCACCTGTGCTGCACCCGCCAGGTCTGCCCCGCCACCTACATTGCCCCCGCCCACCAGGTCCGCCGCCACCTGCGCCCTACCATCTGCACGCCAATGTCGCCCGCCAACATCCCTGCAGTTCCCGCCAAGATCGCCCTGCAGAAACCCCAACCTATCGAAACATAAACCCTACCCCGAGCGCTCCCACACATGTCGCCCTTTCAACCACCCCAACGTCGAATTCCTGAAACCCTAAGTCTAAACCTAAACCCTAATTCCAAATAATTCCAAATCGAAGTCTGGCGAAGTCCTTAACCCTAATTCCAAATCGAAGTCTCTGGCGGAAAGTAATTCCAAATCGAAGTCGTCGGTCCTCTCGCGCTCAGACCTGAGCCTCTCTCTCTCTCTGCGCTGCTCCCAGTCCGCCCTCGCCACCTGTGCTGCACCCGCCAGGTCTGCCCCGCCACCTACATTGCCCCCGCCCACCAGGTCCGCCGCCACCTGCGCCCTACCATCTGCACGCCAATGTCGCCCGCCAACATCCCTGCAGTTCCCGCCAAGATCGCCCTGCAGAAACCCCAACCTATCGAAACATAAACCCTACCCCGAGCGCTCCCACACATGTCGCCCTTTCAACCACCCCAACGTCGAATTCCTGAAACCCTAAGTCTAAACCTAAACCCTAATTCCAAATAATTCCAAATCGAAGTCTGGCGAAGTCCTTAACCCTAATTCCAAATCGAAGTCTCTGGCGGAAAGTAATTCCAAATCGAAGTCGTCGGTCCTCTCGCGCTCAGACCTGAGCCTCTCTCTCTCTCTGCGCTGCTCCCAGTCCGCCCTCGCCACCTGTGCTGCACCCGCCAGGTCTGCCCCGCCACCTACATTGCCCCCGCCCACCAGGTCCGCCGCCACCTGCGCCCTACCATCTGCACGCCAATGTCGCCCGCCAACATCCCTGCAGTTCCCGCCAAGATCGCCCTGCAGAAACCCCAACCTATCGAAACATAAACCCTACCCCGAGCGCTCCCACACATGTCGCCCTTTCAACCACCCCAACGTCGAATTCCTGAAACCCTAAGTCTAAACCTAAACCCTAATTCCAAATAATTCCAAATCGAAGTCTGGCGAAGTCCTTAACCCTAATTCCAAATCGAAGTCTCTGGCGGAAAGTAATTCCAAATCGAAGTCGTCGGTCCTCTCGCGCTCAGACCTGAGCCTCTCTCTCTCTCTGCGCTGCTCCCAGTCCGCCCTCGCCACCTGTGCTGCACCCGCCAGGTCTGCCCCGCCACCTACATTGCCCCCGCCCACCAGGTCCGCCGCCACCTGCGCCCTACCATCTGCACGCCAATGTCGCCCGCCAACATCCCTGCAGTTCCCGCCAAGATCGCCCTGCAGAAACCCCAACCTATCGAAACATAAACCCTACCCCGAGCGCTCCCACACATGTCGCCCTTTCAACCACCCCAACGTCGAATTCCTGAAACCCTAAGTCTAAACCTAAACCCTAATTCCAAATAATTCCAAATCGAAGTCTGGCGAAGTCCTTAACCCTAATTCCAAATCGAAGTCTCTGGCGGAAAGTAATTCCAAATCGAAGTCGTCGGTCCTCTCGCGCTCAGACCTGAGCCTCTCTCTCTCTCTGCGCTGCTCCCAGTCCGCCCTCGCCACCTGTGCTGCACCCGCCAGGTCTGCCCCGCCACCTACATTGCCCCCGCCCACCAGGTCCGCCGCCACCTGCGCCCTACCATCTGCACGCCAATGTCGCCCGCCAACATCCCTGCAGTTCCCGCCAAGATCGCCCTGCAGAAACCCCAACCTATCGAAACATAAACCCTACCCCGAGCGCTCCCACACATGTCGCCCTTTCAACCACCCCAACGTCGAATTCCTGAAACCCTAAGTCTAAACCTAAACCCTAATTCCAAATAATTCCAAATCGAAGTCTGGCGAAGTCCTTAACCCTAATTCCAAATCGAAGTCTCTGGCGGAAAGTAATTCCAAATCGAAGTCGTCGGTCCTCTCGCGCTCAGACCTGAGCCTCTCTCTCTCTCTGCGCTGCTCCCAGTCCGCCCTCGCCACCTGTGCTGCACCCGCCAGGTCTGCCCCGCCACCTACATTGCCCCCGCCCACCAGGTCCGCCGCCACCTGCGCCCTACCATCTGCACGCCAATGTCGCCCGCCAACATCCCTGCAGTTCCCGCCAAGATCGCCCTGCAGAAACCCCAACCTATCGAAACATAAACCCTACCCCGAGCGCTCCCACACATGTCGCCCTTTCAACCACCCCAACGTCGAATTCCTGAAACCCTAAGTCTAAACCTAAACCCTAATTCCAAATAATTCCAAATCGAAGTCTGGCGAAGTCCTTAACCCTAATTCCAAATCGAAGTCTCTGGCGGAAAGTAATTCCAAATCGAAGTCGTCGGTCCTCTCGCGCTCAGACCTGAGCCTCTCTCTCTCTCTGCGCTGCTCCCAGTCCGCCCTCGCCACCTGTGCTGCACCCGCCAGGTCTGCCCCGCCACCTACATTGCCCCCGCCCACCAGGTCCGCCGCCACCTGCGCCCTACCATCTGCACGCCAATGTCGCCCGCCAACATCCCTGCAGTTCCCGCCAAGATCGCCCTGCAGAAACCCCAACCTATCGAAACATAAACCCTACCCCGAGCGCTCCCACACATGTCGCCCTTTCAACCACCCCAACGTCGAATTCCTGAAACCCTAAGTCTAAACCTAAACCCTAATTCCAAATAATTCCAAATCGAAGTCTGGCGAAGTCCTTAACCCTAATTCCAAATCGAAGTCTCTGGCGGAAAGTAATTCCAAATCGAAGTCGTCGGTCCTCTCGCGCTCAGACCTGAGCCTCTCTCTCTCTCTGCGCTGCTCCCAGTCCGCCCTCGCCACCTGTGCTGCACCCGCCAGGTCTGCCCCGCCACCTACATTGCCCCCGCCCACCAGGTCCGCCGCCACCTGCGCCCTACCATCTGCACGCCAATGTCGCCCGCCAACATCCCTGCAGTTCCCGCCAAGATCGCCCTGCAGAAACCCCAACCTATCGAAACATAAACCCTACCCCGAGCGCTCCCACACATGTCGCCCTTTCAACCACCCCAACGTCGAATTCCTGAAACCCTAAGTCTAAACCTAAACCCTAATTCCAAATAATTCCAAATCGAAGTCTGGCGAAGTCCTTAACCCTAATTCCAAATCGAAGTCTCTGGCGGAAAGTAATTCCAAATCGAAGTCGTCGGTCCTCTCGCGCTCAGACCTGAGCCTCTCTCTCTCTCTGCGCTGCTCCCAGTCCGCCCTCGCCACCTGTGCTGCACCCGCCAGGTCTGCCCCGCCACCTACATTGCCCCCGCCCACCAGGTCCGCCGCCACCTGCGCCCTACCATCTGCACGCCAATGTCGCCCGCCAACATCCCTGCAGTTCCCGCCAAGATCGCCCTGCAGAAACCCCAACCTATCGAAACATAAACCCTACCCCGAGCGCTCCCACACATGTCGCCCTTTCAACCACCCCAACGTCGAATTCCTGAAACCCTAAGTCTAAACCTAAACCCTAATTCCAAATAATTCCAAATCGAAGTCTGGCGAAGTCCTTAACCCTAATTCCAAATCGAAGTCTCTGGCGGAAAGTAATTCCAAATCGAAGTCGTCGGTCCTCTCGCGCTCAGACCTGAGCCTCTCTCTCTCTCTGCGCTGCTCCCAGTCCGCCCTCGCCACCTGTGCTGCACCCGCCAGGTCTGCCCCGCCACCTACATTGCCCCCGCCCACCAGGTCCGCCGCCACCTGCGCCCTACCATCTGCACGCCAATGTCGCCCGCCAACATCCCTGCAGTTCCCGCCAAGATCGCCCTGCAGAAACCCCAACCTATCGAAACATAAACCCTACCCCGAGCGCTCCCACACATGTCGCCCTTTCAACCACCCCAACGTCGAATTCCTGAAACCCTAAGTCTAAACCTAAACCCTAATTCCAAATAATTCCAAATCGAAGTCTGGCGAAGTCCTTAACCCTAATTCCAAATCGAAGTCTCTGGCGGAAAGTAATTCCAAATCGAAGTCGTCGGTCCTCTCGCGCTCAGACCTGAGCCTCTCTCTCTCTCTGCGCTGCTCCCAGTCCGCCCTCGCCACCTGTGCTGCACCCGCCAGGTCTGCCCCGCCACCTACATTGCCCCCGCCCACCAGGTCCGCCGCCACCTGCGCCCTACCATCTGCACGCCAATGTCGCCCGCCAACATCCCTGCAGTTCCCGCCAAGATCGCCCTGCAGAAACCCCAACCTATCGAAACATAAACCCTACCCCGAGCGCTCCCACACATGTCGCCCTTTCAACCACCCCAACGTCGAATTCCTGAAACCCTAAGTCTAAACCTAAACCCTAATTCCAAATAATTCCAAATCGAAGTCTGGCGAAGTCCTTAACCCTAATTCCAAATCGAAGTCTCTGGCGGAAAGTAATTCCAAATCGAAGTCGTCGGTCCTCTCGCGCTCAGACCTGAGCCTCTCTCTCTCTCTCTGCGCTGCTCCCAGTCCGCCCTCGCCACCTGTGCTGCACCCGCCAGGTCTGCCCCGCCACCTACATTGCCCCCGCCCACCAGGTCCGCCGCCACCTGCGCCCTACCATCTGCACGCCAATGTCGCCCGCCAACATCCCTGCAGTTCCCGCCAAGATCGCCCTGCAGAAACCCCAACCTATCGAAACATAAACCCTACCCCGAGCGCTCCCACACATGTCGCCCTTTCAACCACCCCAACGTCGAATTCCTGAAACCCTAAGTCTAAACCTAAACCCTAATTCCAAATAATTCCAAATCGAAGTCTGGCGAAGTCCTTAACCCTAATTCCAAATCGAAGTCTCTGGCGGAAAGTAATTCCAAATCGAAGTCGTCGGTCCTCTCGCGCTCAGACCTGAGCCTCTCTCTCTCTCTGCGCTGCTCCCAGTCCGCCCTCGCCACCTGTGCTGCACCCGCCAGGTCTGCCCCGCCACCTACATTGCCCCCGCCCACCAGGTCCGCCGCCACCTGCGCCCTACCATCTGCACGCCAATGTCGCCCGCCAACATCCCTGCAGTTCCCGCCAAGATCGCCCTGCAGAAACCCCAACCTATCGAAACATAAACCCTACCCCGAGCGCTCCCACACATGTCGCCCTTTCAACCACCCCAACGTCGAATTCCTGAAACCCTAAGTCTAAACCTAAACCCTAATTCCAAATAATTCCAAATCGAAGTCTGGCGAAGTCCTTAACCCTAATTCCAAATCGAAGTCTCTGGCGGAAAGTAATTCCAAATCGAAGTCGTCGGTCCTCTCGCGCTCAGACCTGAGCCTCTCTCTCTCTCTCTCTGCGCTGCTCCCAGTCCGCCCTCGCCACCTGTGCTGCACCCGCCAGGTCTGCCCCGCCACCTACATTGCCCCCGCCCACCAGGTCCGCCGCCACCTGCGCCCTACCATCTGCACGCCAATGTCGCCCGCCAACATCCCTGCAGTTCCCGCCAAGATCGCCCTGCAGAAACCCCAACCTATCGAAACATAAACCCTACCCCGAGCGCTCCCACACATGTCGCCCTTTCAACCACCCCAACGTCGAATTCCTGAAACCCTAAGTCTAAACCTAAACCCTAATTCCAAATAATTCCAAATCGAAGTCTGGCGAAGTCCTTAACCCTAATTCCAAATCGAAGTCTCTGGCGGAAAGTAATTCCAAATCGAAGTCGTCGGTCCTCTCGCGCTCAGACCTGAGCCTCTCTCTCTCTCTGCGCTGCTCCCAGTCCGCCCTCGCCACCTGTGCTGCACCCGCCAGGTCTGCCCCGCCACCTACATTGCCCCCGCCCACCAGGTCCGCCGCCACCTGCGCCCTACCATCTGCACGCCAATGTCGCCCGCCAACATCCCTGCAGTTCCCGCCAAGATCGCCCTGCAGAAACCCCAACCTATCGAAACATAAACCCTACCCCGAGCGCTCCCACACATGTCGCCCTTTCAACCACCCCAACGTCGAATTCCTGAAACCCTAAGTCTAAACCTAAACCCTAATTCCAAATAATTCCAAATCGAAGTCTGGCGAAGTCCTTAACCCTAATTCCAAATCGAAGTCTCTGGCGGAAAGTAATTCCAAATCGAAGTCGTCGGTCCTCTCGCGCTCAGACCTGAGCCTCTCTCTCTCTCTCTCTGCGCTGCTCCCAGTCCGCCCTCGCCACCTGTGCTGCACCCGCCAGGTCTGCCCCGCCACCTACATTGCCCCCGCCCACCAGGTCCGCCGCCACCTGCGCCCTACCATCTGCACGCCAATGTCGCCCGCCAACATCCCTGCAGTTCCCGCCAAGATCGCCCTGCAGAAACCCCAACCTATCGAAACATAAACCCTACCCCGAGCGCTCCCACACATGTCGCCCTTTCAACCACCCCAACGTCGAATTCCTGAAACCCTAAGTCTAAACCTAAACCCTAATTCCAAATAATTCCAAATCGAAGTCTGGCGAAGTCCTTAACCCTAATTCCAAATCGAAGTCTCTGGCGGAAAGTAATTCCAAATCGAAGTCGTCGGTCCTCTCGCGCTCAGACCTGAGCCTCTCTCTCTCTCTGCGCTGCTCCCAGTCCGCCCTCGCCACCTGTGCTGCACCCGCCAGGTCTGCCCCGCCACCTACATTGCCCCCGCCCACCAGGTCCGCCGCCACCTGCGCCCTACCATCTGCACGCCAATGTCGCCCGCCAACATCCCTGCAGTTCCCGCCAAGATCGCCCTGCAGAAACCCCAACCTATCGAAACATAAACCCTACCCCGAGCGCTCCCACACATGTCGCCCTTTCAACCACCCCAACGTCGAATTCCTGAAACCCTAAGTCTAAACCTAAACCCTAATTCCAAATAATTCCAAATCGAAGTCTGGCGAAGTCCTTAACCCTAATTCCAAATCGAAGTCTCTGGCGGAAAGTAATTCCAAATCGAAGTCGTCGGTCCTCTCGCGCTCAGACCTGAGCCTCTCTCTCTCTCTCTGCGCTGCTCCCAGTCCGCCCTCGCCACCTGTGCTGCACCCGCCAGGTCTGCCCCGCCACCTACATTGCCCCCGCCCACCAGGTCCGCCGCCACCTGCGCCCTACCATCTGCACGCCAATGTCGCCCGCCAACATCCCTGCAGTTCCCGCCAAGATCGCCCTGCAGAAACCCCAACCTATCGAAACATAAACCCTACCCCGAGCGCTCCCACACATGTCGCCCTTTCAACCACCCCAACGTCGAATTCCTGAAACCCTAAGTCTAAACCTAAACCCTAATTCCAAATAATTCCAAATCGAAGTCTGGCGAAGTCCTTAACCCTAATTCCAAATCGAAGTCTCTGGCGGAAAGTAATTCCAAATCGAAGTCGTCGGTCCTCTCGCGCTCAGACCTGAGCCTCTCTCTCTCTCTGCGCTGCTCCCAGTCCGCCCTCGCCACCTGTGCTGCACCCGCCAGGTCTGCCCCGCCACCTACATTGCCCCCGCCCACCAGGTCCGCCGCCACCTGCGCCCTACCATCTGCACGCCAATGTCGCCCGCCAACATCCCTGCAGTTCCCGCCAAGATCGCCCTGCAGAAACCCCAACCTATCGAAACATAAACCCTACCCCGAGCGCTCCCACACATGTCGCCCTTTCAACCACCCCAACGTCGAATTCCTGAAACCCTAAGTCTAAACCTAAACCCTAATTCCAAATAATTCCAAATCGAAGTCTGGCGAAGTCCTTAACCCTAATTCCAAATCGAAGTCTCTGGCGGAAAGTAATTCCAAATCGAAGTCGTCGGTCCTCTCGCGCTCAGACCTGAGCCTCTCTCTCTCTCTGCGCTGCTCCCAGTCCGCCCTCGCCACCTGTGCTGCACCCGCCAGGTCTGCCCCGCCACCTACATTGCCCCCGCCCACCAGGTCCGCCGCCACCTGCGCCCTACCATCTGCACGCCAATGTCGCCCGCCAACATCCCTGCAGTTCCCGCCAAGATCGCCCTGCAGAAACCCCAACCTATCGAAACATAAACCCTACCCCGAGCGCTCCCACACATGTCGCCCTTTCAACCACCCCAACGTCGAATTCCTGAAACCCTAAGTCTAAACCTAAACCCTAATTCCAAATAATTCCAAATCGAAGTCTGGCGAAGTCCTTAACCCTAATTCCAAATCGAAGTCTCTGGCGGAAAGTAATTCCAAATCGAAGTCGTCGGTCCTCTCGCGCTCAGACCTGAGCCTCTCTCTCTCTCTCTGCGCTGCTCCCAGTCCGCCCTCGCCACCTGTGCTGCACCCGCCAGGTCTGCCCCGCCACCTACATTGCCCCCGCCCACCAGGTCCGCCGCCACCTGCGCCCTACCATCTGCACGCCAATGTCGCCCGCCAACATCCCTGCAGTTCCCGCCAAGATCGCCCTGCAGAAACCCCAACCTATCGAAACATAAACCCTACCCCGAGCGCTCCCACACATGTCGCCCTTTCAACCACCCCAACGTCGAATTCCTGAAACCCTAAGTCTAAACCTAAACCCTAATTCCAAATAATTCCAAATCGAAGTCTGGCGAAGTCCTTAACCCTAATTCCAAATCGAAGTCTCTGGCGGAAAGTAATTCCAAATCGAAGTCGTCGGTCCTCTCGCGCTCAGACCTGAGCCTCTCTCTCTCTCTCTCTGCGCTGCTCCCAGTCCGCCCTCGCCACCTGTGCTGCACCCGCCAGGTCTGCCCCGCCACCTACATTGCCCCCGCCCACCAGGTCCGCCGCCACCTGCGCCCTACCATCTGCACGCCAATGTCGCCCGCCAACATCCCTGCAGTTCCCGCCAAGATCGCCCTGCAGAAACCCCAACCTATCGAAACATAAACCCTACCCCGAGCGCTCCCACACATGTCGCCCTTTCAACCACCCCAACGTCGAATTCCTGAAACCCTAAGTCTAAACCTAAACCCTAATTCCAAATAATTCCAAATCGAAGTCTGGCGAAGTCCTTAACCCTAATTCCAAATCGAAGTCTCTGGCGGAAAGTAATTCCAAATCGAAGTCGTCGGTCCTCTCGCGCTCAGACCTGAGCCTCTCTCTCTCTCTGCGCTGCTCCCAGTCCGCCCTCGCCACCTGTGCTGCACCCGCCAGGTCTGCCCCGCCACCTACATTGCCCCCGCCCACCAGGTCCGCCGCCACCTGCGCCCTACCATCTGCACGCCAATGTCGCCCGCCAACATCCCTGCAGTTCCCGCCAAGATCGCCCTGCAGAAACCCCAACCTATCGAAACATAAACCCTACCCCGAGCGCTCCCACACATGTCGCCCTTTCAACCACCCCAACGTCGAATTCCTGAAACCCTAAGTCTAAACCTAAACCCTAATTCCAAATAATTCCAAATCGAAGTCTGGCGAAGTCCTTAACCCTAATTCCAAATCGAAGTCTCTGGCGGAAAGTAATTCCAAATCGAAGTCGTCGGTCCTCTCGCGCTCAGACCTGAGCCTCTCTCTCTCTCTCTCTGCGCTGCTCCCAGTCCGCCCTCGCCACCTGTGCTGCACCCGCCAGGTCTGCCCCGCCACCTACATTGCCCCCGCCCACCAGGTCCGCCGCCACCTGCGCCCTACCATCTGCACGCCAATGTCGCCCGCCAACATCCCTGCAGTTCCCGCCAAGATCGCCCTGCAGAAACCCCAACCTATCGAAACATAAACCCTACCCCGAGCGCTCCCACACATGTCGCCCTTTCAACCACCCCAACGTCGAATTCCTGAAACCCTAAGTCTAAACCTAAACCCTAATTCCAAATAATTCCAAATCGAAGTCTGGCGAAGTCCTTAACCCTAATTCCAAATCGAAGTCTCTGGCGGAAAGTAATTCCAAATCGAAGTCGTCGGTCCTCTCGCGCTCAGACCTGAGCCTCTCTCTCTCTCTGCGCTGCTCCCAGTCCGCCCTCGCCACCTGTGCTGCACCCGCCAGGTCTGCCCCGCCACCTACATTGCCCCCGCCCACCAGGTCCGCCGCCACCTGCGCCCTACCATCTGCACGCCAATGTCGCCCGCCAACATCCCTGCAGTTCCCGCCAAGATCGCCCTGCAGAAACCCCAACCTATCGAAACATAAACCCTACCCCGAGCGCTCCCACACATGTCGCCCTTTCAACCACCCCAACGTCGAATTCCTGAAACCCTAAGTCTAAACCTAAACCCTAATTCCAAATAATTCCAAATCGAAGTCTGGCGAAGTCCTTAACCCTAATTCCAAATCGAAGTCTCTGGCGGAAAGTAATTCCAAATCGAAGTCGTCGGTCCTCTCGCGCTCAGACCTGAGCCTCTCTCTCTCTCTGCGCTGCTCCCAGTCCGCCCTCGCCACCTGTGCTGCACCCGCCAGGTCTGCCCCGCCACCTACATTGCCCCCGCCCACCAGGTCCGCCGCCACCTGCGCCCTACCATCTGCACGCCAATGTCGCCCGCCAACATCCCTGCAGTTCCCGCCAAGATCGCCCTGCAGAAACCCCAACCTATCGAAACATAAACCCTACCCCGAGCGCTCCCACACATGTCGCCCTTTCAACCACCCCAACGTCGAATTCCTGAAACCCTAAGTCTAAACCTAAACCCTAATTCCAAATAATTCCAAATCGAAGTCTGGCGAAGTCCTTAACCCTAATTCCAAATCGAAGTCTCTGGCGGAAAGTAATTCCAAATCGAAGTCGTCGGTCCTCTCGCGCTCAGACCTGAGCCTCTCTCTCTCTCTGCGCTGCTCCCAGTCCGCCCTCGCCACCTGTGCTGCACCCGCCAGGTCTGCCCCGCCACCTACATTGCCCCCGCCCACCAGGTCCGCCGCCACCTGCGCCCTACCATCTGCACGCCAATGTCGCCCGCCAACATCCCTGCAGTTCCCGCCAAGATCGCCCTGCAGAAACCCCAACCTATCGAAACATAAACCCTACCCCGAGCGCTCCCACACATGTCGCCCTTTCAACCACCCCAACGTCGAATTCCTGAAACCCTAAGTCTAAACCTAAACCCTAATTCCAAATAATTCCAAATCGAAGTCTGGCGAAGTCCTTAACCCTAATTCCAAATCGAAGTCTCTGGCGGAAAGTAATTCCAAATCGAAGTCGTCGGTCCTCTCGCGCTCAGACCTGAGCCTCTCTCTCTCTCTGCGCTGCTCCCAGTCCGCCCTCGCCACCTGTGCTGCACCCGCCAGGTCTGCCCCGCCACCTACATTGCCCCCGCCCACCAGGTCCGCCGCCACCTGCGCCCTACCATCTGCACGCCAATGTCGCCCGCCAACATCCCTGCAGTTCCCGCCAAGATCGCCCTGCAGAAACCCCAACCTATCGAAACATAAACCCTACCCCGAGCGCTCCCACACATGTCGCCCTTTCAACCACCCCAACGTCGAATTCCTGAAACCCTAAGTCTAAACCTAAACCCTAATTCCAAATAATTCCAAATCGAAGTCTGGCGAAGTCCTTAACCCTAATTCCAAATCGAAGTCTCTGGCGGAAAGTAATTCCAAATCGAAGTCGTCGGTCCTCTCGCGCTCAGACCTGAGCCTCTCTCTCTCTCTGCGCTGCTCCCAGTCCGCCCTCGCCACCTGTGCTGCACCCGCCAGGTCTGCCCCGCCACCTACATTGCCCCCGCCCACCAGGTCCGCCGCCACCTGCGCCCTACCATCTGCACGCCAATGTCGCCCGCCAACATCCCTGCAGTTCCCGCCAAGATCGCCCTGCAGAAACCCCAACCTATCGAAACATAAACCCTACCCCGAGCGCTCCCACACATGTCGCCCTTTCAACCACCCCAACGTCGAATTCCTGAAACCCTAAGTCTAAACCTAAACCCTAATTCCAAATAATTCCAAATCGAAGTCTGGCGAAGTCCTTAACCCTAATTCCAAATCGAAGTCTCTGGCGGAAAGTAATTCCAAATCGAAGTCGTCGGTCCTCTCGCGCTCAGACCTGAGCCTCTCTCTCTCTCTGCGCTGCTCCCAGTCCGCCCTCGCCACCTGTGCTGCACCCGCCAGGTCTGCCCCGCCACCTACATTGCCCCCGCCCACCAGGTCCGCCGCCACCTGCGCCCTACCATCTGCACGCCAATGTCGCCCGCCAACATCCCTGCAGTTCCCGCCAAGATCGCCCTGCAGAAACCCCAACCTATCGAAACATAAACCCTACCCCGAGCGCTCCCACACATGTCGCCCTTTCAACCACCCCAACGTCGAATTCCTGAAACCCTAAGTCTAAACCTAAACCCTAATTCCAAATAATTCCAAATCGAAGTCTGGCGAAGTCCTTAACCCTAATTCCAAATCGAAGTCTCTGGCGGAAAGTAATTCCAAATCGAAGTCGTCGGTCCTCTCGCGCTCAGACCTGAGCCTCTCTCTCTCTCTGCGCTGCTCCCAGTCCGCCCTCGCCACCTGTGCTGCACCCGCCAGGTCTGCCCCGCCACCTACATTGCCCCCGCCCACCAGGTCCGCCGCCACCTGCGCCCTACCATCTGCACGCCAATGTCGCCCGCCAACATCCCTGCAGTTCCCGCCAAGATCGCCCTGCAGAAACCCCAACCTATCGAAACATAAACCCTACCCCGAGCGCTCCCACACATGTCGCCCTTTCAACCACCCCAACGTCGAATTCCTGAAACCCTAAGTCTAAACCTAAACCCTAATTCCAAATAATTCCAAATCGAAGTCTGGCGAAGTCCTTAACCCTAATTCCAAATCGAAGTCTCTGGCGGAAAGTAATTCCAAATCGAAGTCGTCGGTCCTCTCGCGCTCAGACCTGAGCCTCTCTCTCTCTCTGCGCTGCTCCCAGTCCGCCCTCGCCACCTGTGCTGCACCCGCCAGGTCTGCCCCGCCACCTACATTGCCCCCGCCCACCAGGTCCGCCGCCACCTGCGCCCTACCATCTGCACGCCAATGTCGCCCGCCAACATCCCTGCAGTTCCCGCCAAGATCGCCCTGCAGAAACCCCAACCTATCGAAACATAAACCCTACCCCGAGCGCTCCCACACATGTCGCCCTTTCAACCACCCCAACGTCGAATTCCTGAAACCCTAAGTCTAAACCTAAACCCTAATTCCAAATAATTCCAAATCGAAGTCTGGCGAAGTCCTTAACCCTAATTCCAAATCGAAGTCTCTGGCGGAAAGTAATTCCAAATCGAAGTCGTCGGTCCTCTCGCGCTCAGACCTGAGCCTCTCTCTCTCTCTGCGCTGCTCCCAGTCCGCCCTCGCCACCTGTGCTGCACCCGCCAGGTCTGCCCCGCCACCTACATTGCCCCCGCCCACCAGGTCCGCCGCCACCTGCGCCCTACCATCTGCACGCCAATGTCGCCCGCCAACATCCCTGCAGTTCCCGCCAAGATCGCCCTGCAGAAACCCCAACCTATCGAAACATAAACCCTACCCCGAGCGCTCCCACACATGTCGCCCTTTCAACCACCCCAACGTCGAATTCCTGAAACCCTAAGTCTAAACCTAAACCCTAATTCCAAATAATTCCAAATCGAAGTCTGGCGAAGTCCTTAACCCTAATTCCAAATCGAAGTCTCTGGCGGAAAGTAATTCCAAATCGAAGTCGTCGGTCCTCTCGCGCTCAGACCTGAGCCTCTCTCTCTCTCTGCGCTGCTCCCAGTCCGCCCTCGCCACCTGTGCTGCACCCGCCAGGTCTGCCCCGCCACCTACATTGCCTACAGTTATTAGCCACTCCCACCCTTACTCCATCGCGCATCGGGCGCGCTCCCGTCTTCATCGCAAGTCTTTAGGCTCAGTACACTGAGCATTTTTTTTTCACCTTCGAATGCAATGAGCGCTACGGCTAAGAAGGACGATTTGACAAAAATGGAGGACAAACTGACCATAGCTATCAAGGAAAACAAGAAGATGGTGGACTCCACTATCACGGCCATCATCAGCCGCCTCTCAAAGCTCGAGAAGGAAGTAGAAACATATCATAAGGAGAGGGAAGCATGGCAAAAAGAGAAAGAAGAATGGGCTAAGGAGAGGGCAAACATGAAAGAGGAATTGGAGCTTCTCAAAACTTCAATGGTCTCTCTTACACCCGAAGAAGGAGAGATTAATATGAACAAGACAGAAGCTCTCAAAGAAGAACTCACCAAATCCTTGACCGAGAGCATGGAAAACAAATTAGAAGCTACCAAAGAAGGGTGGATCGACATAGTGAAGAAGAACATCAAAAAAGAAGCCAAAGAGAAAGCACAAAAGGAAGAAGCCCTCATCGTGCACACCACTATTGAGGAAGAAAAGATGAGACATGCCCGCCGTCTCAATGTACGCATCACGGGCATTGAAGAAAAAGAAGGCTCTACCCCCGAGTCCGATGGGAAGACACTATGCAAGATACTCGGCTACAAAGAGGAGTCCCCCCCATTCATCAAGTCTTGGAGAACGGGACGAGACCCCACGAAGAAGAGAGCTCTCATTCTACACTTCCCTTCCGAAGATATAAGATCTACTTTCCTACGCAAGAGGGTGATTTTGAGAGCACTTGATGGCCCCCCCATCTACCTTGACGATGATCTCACACCCATGCAGGTAGCACACCGTCGTGCATGCATGCCGAGAGTACATCAAGCTCGCAAAGAAGGAAAGAAGGCTTCATACAGAGATGGTCGTGTCATCATTGATGGCAAGGCCATCCCATAGGGATTCGCGGCCTGTGAGACAGTCGAGGAGATACACCTTGCAGTTTGGAACTGCAATGGAGATCTATGGACACACCCAGAGAGATTGGAAGAGGTGCGCAAAGGCAAAGACATCATTATGCTCACAGAGACACATGAGAGCCCGGACCGGGGCCTACCTCGAGTCCACGGTTTTCAATGGGAGTCCACATACAGAGAGTGTACACGTCAGCACACCACCCGAGGATCAGGAGGAGTAGCCATACTCTTTAGAGATGGACTTCAGAGCAGGATACAGATAGTCGCACGTGATTCACAGGCCAGGTATCTTTGGATTCGACTCCAGCTCTCGCAGGAGCGGATCATCTTCATAGCATTATGCTACTTTGCTCCTTCTAGCTCGCGTTTCGCTATCATAGATCGAGAGGAGGACTCACCATACACTTGCTTGTCAGAAGAGATTACAGAGTACTCTGCATTAGGGGAAGTCTTCCTTATGGGAGACTTCAATGCAAGGACAGGCAACGATCAGTGTGAGATATTTGACCCAGAAGACCCAGAGATACTACATACCATAGAGGATGAGTCTACAGCTCGAGCTTCAGCTGACCCTACACACACTCACTATGGCACTCACCTACTCAGACTAGGCTCTCGACATAATCTCGTTATCTATAACGGGATGACTCAGTGGCCTACCTCAGGAGGATTGACATGCATACCACACTCAGTCACAGATGGCGGGGGAAGTACAGTAGATTACGTCATGGGGTCCAGAGAGGCCATCCACCTACTTACCTCATTCACCATCCCACCCATACCCATTGGGGCCGATCACACATACCTCGCACTCTCCTTGAAGGGAGACACCCCTTTACGCATACCCGCAGCACGCATCCCACACACCACCATCCACTTCACACACGAGCTAGCTCACATATATGCGGCTCGAGTCGAGAAGGGTCTTCTCTTACTTCATCCTGACACTCCACTATCCCTACTCACCTCTCAGATAGCATCAGTTCTTCAGACATCAGCCATCAGCTCCTTCCCACACACCATCCATTCTCGTCACACCTCCTCCCGGGACTATGCCACAACATCGTTGGTATGATGAGGATTGCAGAGATCTTTACCGCCGACTACGAGCTCAGCGAGCATTGGGAGAGATCACAAAGAGAGAGGCCAAGGGACAGATGAAGACTCTCACACGTCGAAAGAGGCGAGCCTTTGAGGAGGCACAGGAGCTTGAGCTATACCATCTCTTTATGAGTATGGACAGTGCTGCAGCATGGCACAGCCTACGAGAGCCACGCCCGACCACACCTATTGGAGACCCACACACATGGCATGACTATGCTCAGAGGTTATATGAGGTACCTAGGCAGCCTCCCATTCCCCATCCACTTGAGCCTCGCCCTACTAGTTCTTCTCTCTTCACAGCAAAGATGGTTGAGAGGGCCATACGACGACTGCGACATGGACGTTCGACAGACCACGCGGGATTGCAGAGCGAGCATCTCATATATGCAGCCTCCACTATAGCCCCGTTGATTGCACATGTCTTCAACCGGGCTATAGGAGAGGGCTTCCCAGAGGAGTGGACTAGGCACACCATTGTGCCTATCCACAAATCGGGCGACACCCTGGATCCAGGGAACTACAGGACCATCATGATTGGCCACACCATGGCCAAACTATACGGTGCCATACTTGAGGCAGAGCTCAGCTCATATGCAGAGACTGAGGGGCTACGAGCACGAGGCCAGGCAGGTTTTCGACGGGCTTTCTCTACTATTGATCACATCTTCATTCTGCGCTGCCTCATTGATGGGGCAAGGATGCGGAAGAAGAGGCTATATTGCTGCTTTGTGGACTTCCGCAAAGCTTTTGATACGGTGCCGCGAGAGAGGCTCTTCCAGCGCCTCCAGAGCTTGGGAGTACCATCAGGGATGATTTGGGCCATCTATGCACTCTATGAGCAGGTGACTGGGAGGGTACGGTGTCCAGGAGGTATGTCTGAGGCCATTGCTAGCACCATCGGTGTTAAGCAAGGCTGCCCACTCTCTCCCACTCTATTTGGTCTCTACATTGACGAGATTGAGGACTACATTCTCCGAGCTGGAGGAGAGGGTGCAGACCTCGCAGGTACACATGTCCACATTTTATTATATGCCGATGACATTGTCTTGATTTCAGAGTCACCCGAGGAATTACAGCGCCACCTTGAGGCCCTGGATGAGTTTTGTACACAGAGGGGCTTGACAGTAAACCTTGGAAAGACCAAGGTCATGATCTTCCACACCTCCCCCATGGTGAGGAATGGAGCAGGATTCAGAGCTGGTGGTGGACAGATTGAGGTGGTCACTTCCTATGTCTATCTCGGAGTCACATTCACGAGCTTGCCTGGCCCCTTCAGCATGAGACAGGCAGCCACCGATAGACTCACACGCGGATATGCAGCTTTAGCCATGTTAGAGCGGAGATGTCACCAAGCACACTTCCAGGAGCCCCGCACGAAGGGCTGGCTATTTGACACACTCGTCAGACCAGCTATGATGTATGCCGCGACGGTTTGGGCCCCAGGTCTCACAGTCACCCAGTGGAGTGCGATCGAGAGGCCACAGGTACGTATGATCTCGCGATTATTTCGTGGGAAACAGTCGGTGCCACATGACATCATCAGGGCAGAGCTAGCTGCACCACCCATGGCAGTAGAGGCACTATTCCAGACTATCTGCTTTATTCAGAGGATTAGGGACCTCCCTACAGATAGACTCACACACAGAGCTCTTGAGGCATCTATACAGATATCAGAGTCAGGATATGAGAGAGCTTGGTACACTCAGGTTAGAGTCTGGTTTGATAGTCATGGACTTGATATGGACAGATTGCCGCCTTTTCAGTATGACCCAGATTCACCTCACATCCACCTCTCTCGTCGTGAGAGGAATGTTGTGCTCAGACAGGATCTCTGGCAGCTTTACATTAGTCAGACATGGCACACACCACACATGGGATCGAGACTATCGCACTATCGAGACCAGTTCATAGACATACTAGCTGACGGTTTCATCCAGCGACCACGCTACATGGATACTCACATGCCTCATAGCTCGAGGGTAGCGATTGGCCAGCTGAGAGTCTCATCACACCGACTCGAGATTGAGACGGGCAGAGCCGCAGACATTCCCAGAGAGGAGCGGATATGCAGAGTATGCAGAGTAGAGATGGAGGATGAGGAGCACTTTGTATGCAGATGTAGCGCATATGATGGCATCAGAGGCAAATACGAGACTCTGTTTGCAGGGCAGCCCACCCTCCGAGAGATCATGGACTCTAGAGACCAGCGACAGCTCGGGCAATTCTTACTAGAGATACAGAGTCACAGAGATTCCCTACTCCAGCCTACTGTAGCACTCCACACAGGAGGGAGACAGAGTCAGCTCACTGACTTCTTTATTCCACGACGTGCTGCAGCCCTCCCCCCCTCAGCCCACACACCGAGCGGGGTGACTCTTCAGCAGGCTCAGATATCTCGAGCTAGGAGACGACCCCGTGCTATAGGATATCGGGCCCCGAGACTTCACCAACACCAGATTGCGGAGATCCAGGCTTGTGACCATCGCGCCATGGAGGAGAGACGATCCCAGATGATGGCCGATCCCGTTGCAGCCATCAGGGTGGCCCTGACTCCACCTCCACCTATGTATCACATATTACACCCACCCACTAGCACAGGATGGAGCTAGTAGTCGTTTTAGATGCATTCTCATGGTTGTTGTACTACCCTTTTGCATATAGACTATCATAGATATCGCACTCCATACACCCCCCACCATTTTCATGGGTATCCCCACACGCATACTACGGAGATCTATATCAGCTTAACCAGTTTCTTTTCAGCACTTTTATCTTTTCTGATTGACAGAAGATACACCCATGTACATCGATTTGTCTCATAGGCCGAGTTCGGCCTCCTAATAGACGTAAAAACACTTTCTTTCTCTCTCTCTCTCTCTCTCTCTCTCTCTCTCTCTCTCTCTCTCTCTCTCTCTCTCTCTCTCTCTCTCTCTCTCTCTCTCTCTCTCTCTCTCTCTCTCTCTCTCTCTCTCTCTCTCTCTCTCTCTCTCTCTCTCTCTCTCTCTCTCTCTCTCTCTCTCTCTCTCTCTCTCTCTCTCTCTCTCTCTCTCTCTCTCTCTCCCCCCCCTCCAATGGCACCCTCACAATCCTAGCGAAAAAGAATCCCCTACATCCTCACTTTCCACAAATGAAAATCATTCCCAATGAACCTCTTAATCTCAAAATGATTTTCAATATCTAAAGAAGAAGCACTAATCCACGTATTTTGAGTTTAAAGGGAGCAAAACGAACTTCAAAAGGTCCAAAAATGACGAAAGTCCTGTTATGAGATTTTTGCAAGAGACCTTTAGAAAGTACAATCTAATCTAGTATCTTCGACATTCTGCAAGAGACATTCTGTCTTGTCCTGTCATAATCTCATAGTACGATCTTGTCTAGTTATTTCTCATACCTAGTTCATCTCCCTCGAGAGAGTTCTTCTAACCCAAATATCTTGCTTTATACCTATGGTCCAAGGTTGTGGGATCTCTTGTATCATCTCTAGTCCAATTATCCATGCCTATCGGTCCCGATTTGCAGCACTTCTTGTATCAGTCACAGATTCTTGTATTATTTTCCCCATATGGGTGATCTTGTAATCAAAAGTATAATTCCAAAATCTTGTCTAGTCTAGTCAAAGGACACAATCTAGTGATCCCCCGATATTTTTTTCATTACAACAAAATTGATCTAATTTACGAAAAAGAACAATAAAAAAAAAATTTAAGTTGAACCCCATACCTTCCATCTCTATTATCCGCTAATAGAGAGCCGAAGCGTTTGGCAATTAAAATGCAAAGAGACTATATCAAAATATCCATCAATCATCCATATCTACACCATACACAACACGAAATCTAAGGGACATTTTTCTACCACCCAAACACTCTTTCAAGCTATATAAAGATTGGAGGATGGGAGAGAAGCTCACCACAGCTCACCATATTGGTTTATAGATAGAGAATATTATCTATGAATAGAAGTGTTTCATCCGCATCATCACCTTCTCTTCGAGTGTACTCTTGTCCAAGAATGTTTTTTTCTGCAAGCAATCATGCATACTATGAACCCCATAGATAGAGGAGAGATCCTAAGGATCTCAACACACAAAACTATCATGATTGGCCACTTCTCCACCAAGATTTATAGGGCAATCATGTGAGTAGAGCTTAAGGACTAAACAAACAATGCCAGACTTATGTCGAGCTCAAGCAAGCCTTCTTTTTTGTCCATTAGAATTTCACACCGAGATGCATGACACCATCTGAGGGTTAGAGATGGAAGTTTTATTGATTTGTGGGCTTTTGCAAAGCCTTTGATATAGTTCCCAAGGAATGGCTCTTTCAGAGATATCAAGCATAGAGATCCCAATCCAAATGCTATGGGGTATCTACAAATTTATGAGCAAATCTCTTGCTTTGACAAATTAGTCTACTATACATTTTCACCTAAATTAGTTCTTTATCACAAAAACTTCATGCGATTTACATTCATGAGTTCACTAACTTTATCAAGAGACAAGGTGGTAATGGAACTTCAACTTGTGAAAACCTATGTACATATTATGTCATATATTGATGATGTTGTTCTACTATCTAAGTCATAAATGGGATTGCAATCTCCCTTCATAGTACATACTCTGGATGAGTTCTATGTGCATCGATGACTAGTATGAAACTTAGACTTAGGTTCTTATATTCCATACCTAAGCTAAAGTGAGAAGCACGTGTACATTTTGCCCATTCAAGGACACGTTCAATTAGTTGGATCATATGTGGGGTCACTTTTACTACACAAAAAGATAGATTCCCACTAACCCAAGCAACGAGAGGCAAGCTAGTAAGAGGCTATGCATCACTCTTCCTCGTATAATCAGATAAATGGAGGCAAATCTTTATGCCATAGGGTTACCATGCACTAGTTATCACCATCGAATGTTGTTTTCAATAGATAATGATGTTGAGTTCCATTTACAGTACCAACAAAACCAAAGTTTAGATTAGCATATAGCCTTCATATTGACCTAAGTTAACTTCAAATCTAGTGAGTGTTAATGACTAGACCCTAACCACAAGCTTGATCAAAGATCCCTCAATCTTTATGGATATGAAGAAGCATGCCTCTTACAATTTTCTGAGAAGTTGAAGCCTTGGCACATGGTTTTTGTGTAGATTACACCAAAGATATGAAGGCATACTAGTATTCTAGTATACAGTTCCCACTAAGTGATGAATAATTCAAACATACTACTTTCATACATGACAAAGACATTCAATAAGTTCACGTTAAAGCTTGCTCCTTATGTTTCAAGTTGTTTTTGGTGCATGCATATCAATAGGAGGCTCTACAAGTGTCTTGCTCTATAGGCTTCTCATCTCAACATTGGGTTAGAAAAAGAAAGAAACAATGAAGAATTCTTGAAGATGGCATCAGAGAGGTCACAAGCAAGAAGTGTAGGTCATGATGTCTTTCTTTGTAATAGGCACTTTTACAACCCTAGACTGAGCTTGTTACCAATCAATGGTCCAATGGGATAATTCATGTGGATCATCTGATTGAACAACCAAACATCTCACTCCTGTGAAAAAATTAAGTCATGTTATCACCTGCACTTGGGGACACCATGAGTTAATTTTTCACGAGTGAGGGATTTGTGCAATATCACCACACTCTACCTCAGTAGTTTACTGTACATACTTCACATCTACCACAATGGTCTATTGCACATATTTCTTCACGATTTGATTATGCATGAATATTTTTTAATAATATCAGTCTTGTTTTTTGTGCAGAAAAATGATAGAAATAGATAGGCATAGATATAATATTTCCCTTTTTCTTGGGGGAAGAGAGGAAGAAGATGGATTTTCTATCTAATCGAAGGGAAAACCACAACAGATGCACCTTCAAAGTATAAAGTTGAGTACACACATAATGTTAGTTCCTTGAAGTTTTCAGAGTACTAATAGCTTGCTTTGTATCTTAGCAATGCTAACGTTGTAGCAAATCTATTCCATAAAATATTGGATCCTCTAAAGTTGCACGTGTGGCTTCAGTACTGCACATTTCAATTACAGTATGCAGTTATAAGTCTCCTACATGATTAATGCAGCCCGTCCTAGTTGTGTTGTGATGTGTCTAGAATCCATGCTTGCGTTATTGGTAATTTTGTTGGTATTATGGTCCAGGTATTGTTCAATGCCCAAGATCATGCCATACATTACAAATCGAAGTTACTGGCCCATATAATGTTCACAGAATGTACAACATAGCTTGCAGAGATTGAAATGCAACTGATGTAGATGAACGCCAGTAGCAAAGATCAAGAATTTTATCACCTTCATGCTGACCCTTTGAGGTTTTCTGCGATGAAGTTTAATTTTTACTTAGTGTCCATAGTTGCAAGTGGAAAACTGCAGATGTAGCTCTATCCTATCTATAACAAACCAATCCTTGTCACTGGTGTTCAGATAGGTTTGAAATTTGAAACGAGTTAGTCTGCTAAGCATTCTCTGGCATGTAAATCCTAAAATGTAAATGATATGGAACCGGAAAAACTGGATCAAAACATATGCCTCAACAGTTCAGGTGCATGGAAGCATCATGAGCTTGGATATCAACTTTAAACATCAGATCTGAGAAATATAACTCCTACTGCTTGTAATAGAAATTGATGAGATTAAGAAGTAAGCTGCCTCAAGGCTGAGAATCCATCTCTACATAATGGAATAACAAGACAAAGACTAGATGAAAAAAAAGCCATTGGTAGAAAAATGAAATTCAGTAACAGGTTGCTCAAATAGTCCATAAAGTAAACCAAAAAAAGTTACGAATGGTGAAATGCTACCATCTCGATTCTTTTCTCTTAGCACATCTCTTGTTAAACCAATCAGAAGTATCTGCTCTTCTTTGATAGATGTCATTGTTAGCAACTGTGCAAGATTTAGAATTTTATGGCGCCATAGCTGCCCAGTCTCCAGAGACTTCTGCATTCTCACAACTCGACCCAAAAGTTCTAAGAGCGATCCAAAAGAAAGTTTTTGTTTGTTTGACTCATGACAGGTGTCTATAAGTATAGCTTGAATATCTACGGCGATCATCTTGCAATCCTCAACCTGCAGTCACGATTAAAAACTAGCGTAGATCAGCTGCCCAATGAATGTTTGAGTGAAAGAGAATCAAATGGGAAGACCAGGTCACAAAGAAGAAAAAGAATATGATTGACACTGCAATTGTGTTATTTTGAGTGAGCAAACTCACCTCTTCTTGTAGGGAGGCCTGTATCACCAAATTCTCAAGGGCATCCACCAACTCTCTCAATGCTAAAGTCTTCCAATCAAGTTCCTGAAAAGACGCAGGTCATCATCATTGAAGAATTTCAGCACAGAAACATCCAGAGAAGTCATCAGTTGTAACGACAGATGAATATATGGATTTGACATGTCTATAGTAACTAAGACATGTACATCATACATATTGTTGTCATCAAGCTCTATCAGACAATCCAATCTGGCACAGTTCCTCAGTCGAGTTCAGGCTTTCCAGACTGCGGTGGAAAATTAGGTCCCCCTCCATCCCTCAACCCATCCTTGGCTTGTCCCCTCTCCTCCACTCGATTATCTTCCCTCCCTCCCTGTTAGCTTACCCCTGCTAAATTTAGTTCACCCAAGATCTTAGAATACATGAGATAAGACCACAGAATAGAGAATATGTTCAAATGATTCAACGTGTAAGGCTGAGTTCATAGACAAAATCTTGAATTACAAAGGCTCCACGAGCACAATTCAGATATAACTTACAAAATCTGGAATTACAAAGGCTCCATGAGCACAACTCAAATATGAGTTACAAAAGCTGAGCATGTACTTAAAATAATTTGACAAAAATAGGCCTGAAACTGAAGCTGAAACGTGCGCGGGGGGGGGGGGGGGGGGGGGGGGGGGGGGGGGGGGGGTGGGGGGGGGGGGGGGGGGGGGGGGGTGGATAAAAACAAAAATAGAGGCTCAAGGCAGAAAAAAAGGTCCACCAAAAGTGTCTGAGACTGAATCTGAGGCTAAAGACTAAACTCTTCCTCTCCAGAAAACTCTGACCATGGAGGTTAAATAATATTATGAAGGCACCTAAGAATTTACTTTTATTGGCTAAATTAAGCACGCGCTAAGAAGCTTTGGTACGGTATGGTATGATGTGTGTGTGTGTGTGTGTGTGTGTGTGTGTGTGTGTGTGTGTGTGTGTGTGTGTGTGTGTGTGTGTGTGTGAGAGAGAGAGAGAGAGAAGAAGAAGAAGAAGACTTTGAACGTCTATTAGAGGCCAAAATCGGCCTATGAGACAAAACATATACATCCGTATGATCAAATCCACTGTGATCCCAAAAGGAAAATAAAGTGTGAGTACAAACAGAGTATAAAAGGAGTGTATAATAACTAGAGTCGAGGGTGTGGGTTGCTATGGGTATGCACTCTATATGCTCAATAGGTGGGATACAAATATGATATGCATAGGGAGGGGAGGCTCGGTGGTGTCATAACCCTCTAAATGCCTGGAGTGGGTGTAGGATATAATGCATTGGTGGGTAAGGCATCGTGGCGATCCTCAAAATGCTATGCACGTCGAGATTGGCAGGGGTGTGTTGCTGACGTCTTTGTATCTCCATGTCATGGCGTGCGTGAATCGCCTGAATCTCTCTCTGGTGGGGACGGGCTCTCCGGAGTGGGGGTCTCGGTCGTCGGCGCTATCGTCTAAGCTCCTCTTCTCTCTGTAGTGTGACACCTCGCGTCGAGCTCGGTCCTCGGGTGGCTGTGGATCTAAAAAAAATCTGTAATATGAGTCTTGGGGGCCAGGTGTATCTCCATCTGCCGGAGGAGTGAGGTACGGCGGCATTGGAGCTCGACTAGGAAACAACCTAGAGGGTGTTGGTCCTCCGTCTCCAATAAAGCCCTGATCTCTCTGGCCCCTGAAGAGCTGTGGGTAGCGGTCTCTAATATCCTCATATGCATGGCATCTACATGTGTAATGCTCCTCGTCCTCCACCTCATCTCAGCATATCCTGCATAATGATAGAGAGAGAAAGAGAGAGAGAGAGAAAGAGAAATGAAATGAAATGATATATTTACGTCTGCAAAAGGCCAAAGTTACCTATGAGACCAAAAACTTACAAAGCTTGTGGATCTGATACAAAGTCTAATACAAAATCTATGTATGCTAAACAACTACTCTAAAAACTTAGTGTGATAGTGAAAAAGATAGAGCAGCGAGAGAGGTAATATAGTCTAGAGACTCTGTAGATGACACACTGAAGGCTAGAGGCTTGAGTGATACAATGAAGGGGTACAATCTCATGAGGTCTGCCTCTCTGAAAGCCTCAAGAGGCTATCTCTATGTCTCAATAGGCTATCTCTATGTCTCCTCAGCTCAAGCAAAAATAAACCCAAGCATCTTTGGAGTCTGATCCTCATATCCCATTAACTCTAGAGAATGGCCCAAAGCCCTCTCTAAATAAGCAATGGAAGCGCCCTCCTATCTCATAGTATGCAAAGCAATGACATATGTAATGTAACTCTGTCTCGAGCTCCCTATGGCATATACGACATATCCTGTCCTGAGCTAGAGCCCCTCTATATCTGCCGGTCTCAATCTCAAGCTGATGTGAGGATGTATGCATTTGACCAATAGCACATCGCACCCCATATGATAAATGTGTATCCATGTAAGTTGGCCTGACTACAAAACCATCTACCGTGAGTCGAAGAAGTTGATCTCGGAAGTTTGATTTTCCTGCAATCATCTTCAAACCAGGATTTGTTTTCATCAAACACAACATCTCTACTTACAATTGTTGGAAGTGAGGTAGGCCCTTAGGCTCATGTCACAGGTCCATGGTTCCATAGTTCCAGTCATGTACAACATTAATTCCAGCAATCTTCCATATTGACAAAACATGAACATAACACAACTTAATCATACAGATAATGAGATAAAGATAGAGAAAGAATAGACGTCATGTGTAAGGTGTTACGTAAGCCATCGCTTACTCATAGTATCATATATACCAATGTTCAATGTACAATGTGGGAGCAAAATTCTCAACCATTCTATGTGATGAGAAATAGATGAATGAGTGAATGTACAATGTAACAAACATATTCAGATGTGTGGGCAGTAATCTGAATATACATGAGATGTGTGACCTAATAGGTTATAGAAGAGTGAATATGAGTGACTGAATGAGGAAGGATCAGTGTGAAACTGATGGTCAACAAACCTACATCTAAACTTAGGCTATGGAAGACCCTAAGTTAGATACGTGTGTGAAAAGATCACATACTTATAAAGTAGCATAGAATGCTAACAAGATTGTTGCCGGAAATCCTCAAACTCATGTGAACACACCTTCTCAAACACCTCATAAAAATATGCATAAAGCATATAAGTACTGATTCTCTTGTACCTATGCCGAATAGGACTCCTTCTGATATGAACGCCACAGCCTCCATAAACTTCAAGTAGTACCTGTGTGCATAAAGAGAATATGTACCTGAATACTTAACATAAGATGTGAATCTTATGTTAATCTCCATCTAATGTCTTTGAAGTAGCCCGACATCTTCTTGTAGAAGACAATCTTCAACCTAATATCTTCCTGTAGAAGATAATCTTCAAAATCATGTAGATGGTCCCATCCAATGTCTTTGAAGTAGCCAGACATCTTTTTGTAGAAGATAATCTTCAACCTAACATCTTCTTGTAGAAGATGATCTTCAAATACATCATGTAGATGGGCGATCCTCACCATCAAGCTGCTAATGACCAAGTCTTCTTGCCATGAACAAGAGATACCCTCCTCTCCATGAGGTAGAGTGTGAGCACACTCTTCATCTTCTCCAAGAAGAATCACCAAGAAGAACTCCATAGCTTCTCCTCAACATGCTTCAAGTTAGCACCATGGCTGCCCCATGTGCTAGAAGAAACACCACCTCTACTGAGGTCCAAGCTCTAGAAAGCTTGTGTTGATCCTAGGTGAAGGATGAATAGAAGTGATCCAAGCTTGTGTTTATATAGTAGATAATGTACTCTCAAAAGCACCCAATAAAGCACTTCCGATCCTACGATCGCTAAAATAAAGCATGATCGTAATAAAGCAAGATCGCGTCGCTCATCCGTTAGTGTTTTTTAGTTTCTCCATAAGCTTTTAATAAAGCAAAAGCTCAAAAATCATCCGCTGCGCGTATGCTGCCGACGGGATTTGAACCTGCGTGGGTTCGTTGAGAGGCAGGCGACCTATCCACTTTGCCTGTCGTTATACCTTGTAGAAGGAATGAACAGAACATGTATAGATGCTATAACACACTGCGGACGGGTTCCTTTGGGGTGGATAGTGCTATAAGGATAGAAACTTATGCTTTTATCTATAAGGTCTTGGACAAAATGGACCAATTGCACATTGTTTTCCAACAACAATGAACCCTTTGTTGCGTGAATTGTATAGCTCATAACCTTTTTGATTAAGGTCATAGGCAATAAAGATGCATTATTCTACCTTTGGATCCAATTTGCCTCTGATTTGTGAAGGTATGTGTGCATATCCTAAGCACCCAAAAATCCTGCAATGATCAATACTAGGTCTTCTTCCATTCCATGCTTCATATGGTGTCATCCCATCTAATGCTTTTGATGGGAGTCTATTGGTTAGATACGGGGCTGTGGATACGGCCTCTTCCCACAAACAATTTGGTAGCTTCTTCTCATTTAGCATTGACCTTGTAGCCTCCATTATGGTTCTATTTTTCCTTTCTTCCACTCCATTTTGCTTTGGAGTATACCTAGTAGTAATCTCTCTTTTGATTCCTCTCTCTTGCAGATAAGAATCAAAATCATGGGAGAAATATTCTCCCCCTCCATCGGAACTTAATCTCTTCAAAGTTTTACCGGTTTGATTTTCTACAAGTGTTATGTATTTCTTGAAACATGAAAACATTTCATATTTATGCTTCATAAAGTATAGTATTGTCCATCTGCTACAATCATCAATGAATGACACATAATACTTGGATCCAAAGATTGAAGGCTCCTTGCTTTGTCCCCATACATCTGTATGGACTACCTCCAATAGGTCTCCATGAATGTAGCCCTTCTTTATGAATGGTTGTATGTGAGATTTGCCAAATTGACACACACTACATTTGTAGATCATGTGTTGTTTGGAGATACCAAGTACACTTTGATCCCTATTGATTTGCTTCAGTGCTCTTCTGCCTATGTGAGCTAACCCCTTGTGCCAAATTTATTTCCAACTCTGATAGAGTTTGGCTACCATAATTGAATAATCCAATGTGTATAGTATCTTCGAGTTCAAATGTAAACAATCTACCTGACTTTTGTCCTCTTGCTATCCTCTTGAATCCTTGATGTGGATCCTCAACAAATACTCCATTCTTTGTCAATTTGACCTACAATCCTTGTTCAACAATCTAACCTATGCTTATGAGTTTTTTGTGATACTTGGGACATACAATAACTTGCTCAATAGATTCATATTACCATCTGAAGTCTTCACATTGCCTATCTTCTCCACTAGATGCCTTGTGTCATCTCCTATTTGAACTTCATGCCTATTCCTTGGATCCTCCAAGTCTGAGAGTAGAGCTACGTTCCCTTCCACATGATTCGAGCAACCTAAGTCTATATAGAATACATGTTCCTCTACTTTACCTTGCTTCATGGTCATGTTCATCAGAAGTAGTGAACCTTTTTGTGCTTGATCATCTGCATAATTGTTGTGGTCACTCCTTCCTCTGTATCCTCCTTGGTAGTTATTGTTATTGTATGAGTTGTAACTTGTTATTGTAACCATCGTTGTTGTTGAATCTTCCTCTTTAGCTTTCATAGCCTCCTCTGTTGTAACCTCTTCCTCTTTGGTTTCTAGGATTCCGTCTTTCTCCTCTACCTCTTCCTCTTCCTCTTCAGCCTCTATCTCTACCTGCAAAGTATGCTTGAGAGGTGTTGCCTTCATCATGAAACTTTTTACCTTTACTTTTGCTATCTTTAGTCTTGTTCTTATCTGTATAGAGTGAAAAGGATTGATTACTTTTTGAGTTGACTCCATTCTTCATAAGCTTTGCCTCATGTGTGAACAATTGTCCCATGAGGGTGTTGAAATCAAGAACTTGCATATCCATGTAGAGGTCCATGGTTGTGGTGACAGCTTCCCATTTGTCATCTGCTTTTATTCCATTGATCACTTGCCTTACTATCTGCTTTTCATCAGTGATTTCTCCAATGCTTCCAAGTTGGTATGTTATGTCCTTCACTTTGGTGACATTCAATCACACTTTGCTTGCGCATCTTCTTGAGTATGGTGAATTCCATCGATAGTTGATTCTTTCTTGCCTTAGTGGTTGATGAGAAGAATGCTTCAAGAGCATTCCAAATCTTTATGAAGTCTTGCAACTCTTGATGTGTGGAAGTAAAAAATCAGAGATTGAGTCAAAAGGATGACTCAATTCAAGAAAATAGACTATTTTTTGAAATTGACTCTTTTGCCCAGATTCATGCCACTCCACTAAGTGATCTTGGTCAACTTCATGGAGATGTTTCCCTGCACAATCATGAACCAGAAAAAGAAACCCCAAGCTATGCTCCAGAGTTACGACCTGATTCACAACAGAGAGGAGAAGAAAATCAAGAACTCAAAGCAAGCCCATCCTTCAGCTCAAGTCCAAGTCCAGAAGCTAGAGTGGTGGCGTTGCAAGAAATGGATCAAGAACAAGGGGTTCAGACAAGAGCCCAGAAAAAGAAAGCAAAAGCAAGGGTCCTCCAAGAAAAAGACTCAGGTACGAAAAATTCTGAGGTTTTGCAAGAAATAGACAAAGTTTTTGAAGAAACGATGAGGGAACTCCATTCATGTAACAAGCCTCCTCTACCTTTGCCAATACCATCCATCATCAAGACGGAGGAAATATTAAAGAACACCTTCCAGCAGGTATCATTGTATGATCTATTAAGACTGGATGAAAGGTTTAGAAGTGAAGTTATAAGGATCATAGAGACATTGTCTCGTCCGACAATGCTTGCAATAAGTGGTGGGCACACTCCAACAAATCTGATGAAAGCTTCAATTTCCAAAACTTCACAAATGATACTATTTTGGTTAACCTCCCAGGGAAAGTACAGAAACAAGTACACTTAGATCCGAAAGGATCTCATGGAGGTAATGCTCATTCTTTCACTATTCTCGAAGAACAACACATTCCTATCACGGAAGCATGTAATGAAATTGAAATAAACGATGACCAAGATCTTTTGGAAGGGATGGAAGCCTTTCCATGTTATGGCATATCTATTTGTGAAGGAGACTCCGAACAGGTAGAAACTCTTGGGCTTGGAGAACTCGTCATGGACTTGAGGAGAGGAAAGAAAAGAGTCTCGAAGGATTTGACCCAAGGAAAGGAGAAAAGAGCTTCAATAGACGACTTACCGATACCATCCGACATACCGTGGATGAAAGAGCTTTGACCTCTATGGATGCAAGAAAAGGAATCAAAAATCAACATAGAGGAATCGACGGCCTATCCACAATGCATTTTTGAAGATCAAAACGAACAATCAGCCATGTCATCTGAACCTGTAAGGCAAGTCAATCTTGGAAATGAGGAACACTCACAACCGATCTTACTAGCAACATGGCTTTGGGATCACTCGTCCTTGCTCCATCAGGTAACCACTTTCATGCAAAAATTCAAGGATATGTTTGCATGGAGTTACCATGACTTAGAAGGAATTCCGGTTCATCTTGGAGAGCATTCTATTCCATTGATTCATGATGCTAAGCCAGTAAGAGGAAGGATTTATCGACTTAATCATAAGTATGCAGAAGCGGTCAAAAAAGAAATAGAAAAGCTAGAGGATGCGAGGATCATTGTCCTAGTGGAGCATTCTGAATGGTTATCATAGATGGTAATAGTCCAAAAGAAGTAATCCAACAAGATTCGTATTTGTGTCGATTTTCGGGCTCTCAACAAGGTTACAATTCCCGATGGGTTTCCAACCCCATTTTCAGAACAAGTTCTGGAAGATGTGGCTGGTCATGCTTTATACAGTCTCATGGATCGATTTAGCGGATACAACCAAGTGTTCATACATCCAAAGGACCAAGCTAAAACTGCGTTTGTAACTCCATGGGGTACGTATGTATATACTAAGATGGCTTTTGGATTATGCAATGCTCCCGCCTCTTTCAATTGAGTGGTTTACTCAATCTTCTGATCATTGTTGCCAAAATTCTTGAGAATCTTTATGGACGACTTCTCCACCTTTTCAGGCACTGGATGTTCTACTCCAGTAGAAAACTTCACTGATCATCTTTGTCAATTGGAACAGGTTTTTAGTGCTTGCAGAGAAGCCAAATTGAAACTCAATCCAAACAAATGTCACTTTTTGGTGATCGAAGGGATCCTCTTGGGTCACATAGTCTCAGCAAAAGGTATGGCTCCCGATACTGACAAAATCAAAGCAATACTTCATATGCCCAAACCAATTAATGCAAAAGAAATCCAGAGTTTCTTAGGACATTCCGACTATCATCGCAAGTTCATAAAAATGTATGCTGAGATAACCAAGCCCCTCTCTAGGCTCGGTAGCAAAATGGTACCCTTTCAGTGGACTGAAGTAGAAGACAATGCATTCACCCTTCTAAAAGCCAAACTTATCAGTGCACCTATTTTAGTAGCACCAGATTGGGATGCTACCTTCCATGTTCATGTGGATGCAAGTTCTATAGCGGTAGGAGCCATACTCACGCAACCTAGCAAAGAACATAAACTTGACCGACCTATTTACTATGCTAGCAGAATCCTAACCAAAGCAGAGCGCAACTATAGTACTACTAAAAGAGAAGCACTCGCTATTGTTTTCGCCCTCAAGAAGTTCCATCATTATTTGTTGGGAATTCACTTCAAGTCATCACCGACCATCAGGCAATCAAATATTTACTAAACAAGCCGAACATCTATGGAAGGGTGTGGAGGTGGCTACTCTTATTCCAAGAATTCAACTTTGAACTAGTTCAACGACATGGGAAGCACCACGTGATGGCAGATCACCTTTCAAGGATTAAAGGACATCCGGAACCAGTTACGGGCATAGAAGACAACCTCCAAGATCAATCTTTATTTCAAGTAAGCACTTACCCTACTTGGCACCAGGACGTTCATCATTTGTTAACCACGGGAACCTGCCCACCTAACCTCACACCACTCGAACGAAGAAGATTGCTCCTAAAAAGTATGAATTTTTCAATTGTTCAAAATACTCTTTTCCGAGTAGGATATGATGGGATCTATAAGAGATGCGTCCTACCACATGAAGTACAACAGATACTAGAAGAAGCCCATGGAGGAACAACTGCATGCCATTATCCAGGTCACATTACAGCACATCGGATTTTACATGGAGGATTATGGTGGCTTTATCTTTTTCGAGATACAACAGAATATGCAAAGACATGCGACACTTGCCAGCGTTGTGCACCAAAACCAAGTAAGCTCAACAACCAACCCTTGCAAATTTCTTTATCATGGAGACCATTTGAAAAATAGGGATTAGATTTTGTGGGACCAATCTATCCCATCACTTCTCCCGCGAATATGAAGTACTTGTTGGTAGCCACTGATTATGCCACCAAATGGGAAGAAGTTCTAGCGACAAAAGATTGCACTTCTCATACGGTAGCTTCTTTCTTGTATGAAAATATTTTCTGTAGGTATGGCTGTCCAATTGAAGTTACAAGTGACCAAGGATCTCATTTTATCAACAAAACCCTAACTGAAATATTTATGAAGTACAAAATTTTCCACAAAAGATCATGTGCATATTACCCACGAGCCAATGGTCAAGCGGAAAGCACGAACAAGGTACTCATCTCGATCTTGAGGAAAATGTGCTATCTCCATCCCTTGACATGAGGCACTACCTACCTGGTGTGGTATGGGCATACAGGACGGCATTCAAGGTAACCACGAAACATACTCCCTTCCACTTAGTATATGGTCTTGAAGCAATAGCTCCATTAGAATTTCTAAAGGGATCGAACAGAGTGGGACATCCAAGGATCGGTGATTTGGAAGTCATGAATAACATCAATATGAACATATTACATAAACTGGAGGAAAAGAGAAAATAGCAGATTCAACTCTCGAGAAAGAGCAGATGAAGCGGAAAGCATAGCACGACAGGAATCTGTGGAAGACGGAGATCAAAGAAGGATCATTGGTCCTCCTATTTTTTTGGAAATGTGGATTTAGTTAGTGAATAGGTCGATTGTTTTTCAAGAAAAAAAGTCGATTTTAGTTGAAAAGGTCGATTTTTTAAAGTTGGTGGGTCGATTGTTTCTAAAAAAAAGAAGGTCGATTTTTTTAATGGGTTGGGTCGATTTTTTTTTAACAGTTTAGGACGATTTTAGCAAACAAAAAACAAAAGGTCGATTTCTTTTTATGGTTTAGTTCGATTTTTTTTTTTTTTAAAGTCGATTTTGTTTTTTGTGTTCAGGCCGATTTTTTCGAAAAACAAAATTCGATTTTTCCAAAAAAACAAAAGTCGATTTTTTTAGGACGATTTTTTTTGGGGAAAAAAAAAAAGTCGATTTGTTTTCAAGTTGATTTTTGGTCAATAAGCGATTTCTTTTTCAAGTCGATTTATGGGTGTAAGTCATCTTGGGTCATAAGTCGATTTTTTTGCTTCTCTTAAGCCGATTTTGGGTCATAAGTCGATTTTTTGTGGTTCTCCAAACCATTCTCGCTGCTGTGATGAGTCGCCTTGCTAGTTCTGCTCAGTCGCCTCCTCATCTGCTCAGTCGCCTGCTGATCTGCTCAGTCGCCTGCTGATCTGCTCAGTCGCCTTCCCAATATTGATCTAGTCGCTCTCTGCTGATATGCTCAGTCGCCTGCCAGTATTGATCTAGTCCCTCTCTGTTGATCTAGTCGCTGGCTCTAGAGGGAGGGCAGAAATTAGTTCTTGCGATCTAGTTCAGACGAAGCTCAGAAATTGATGAGATGGAGAGCAAGAACTGCTGAAAATTGTCCTTAGAAAGTAGCAAAAGTTCATTGGTGTTTGTTGTTCGTGCTTCTTGAAAAAGAAAAGCATCAGCTTATGCTAGTGAAAAATCTAGGAACTTACAAGGTAAGGTGAGCATTTACCGAAAAGAAAAGAGCAGCCAATCACAAAGTATCATGTCACAATCATCATCTTCAAGGAACTCAATGGGCAGCAATGACTCCGATGATCAACCATACTAGCAAGATTCCAGTTCAACCCAGTCATCAAGTGATGGAGAAGATTCACTCACTTTGATCGTCCATGATGCTCTTCCACCAGCATCTTTGGAAGAGATCTTCACAACGGATGAGTTGCATACTATGCACCTCACGGAGATTGTCAAGGTACCACTCACCAAAAATATTGCAACAGACGAGGTGATTGACTTCTTCGATTCCTTTCCCCACTTTACAGCAGGAACTCTTACCAAGAAAATGCTAAACAAGGTTGTGGGGATGAAAGAGTCAAAACGGCTCATGCCAGGAAGATCATACTCAGGAGTCGACACAAGCAAGGTATGTGAGGAATGTGCGAAGTTGTTCACCGCCAACGACATCTCAAAAAGGTACTATCACATCTTATGTGCATGCCAGTATTTTATCCTCTTAAGAAGGGTCGAATCCAAGTTCCCATTCAACAATATGGTTGCTTGTGACGCGCTTTTATGTTTTGCATGGGTGCGTCCATATCCCTTCCATCATCTAATATGGGCATCCGTCATGGAAAAAAGGAAAAGGCATATAGTGCCGGTCCAGACAGACGCAAAGAAATTTCATGTATACTCTTCTATAATACTCTTGTGGCTAAAGAATTTACCATCGAGGCTTACGGAAATACCGAAGAATGTGGGTCAACCATCTTCCATGAAGCGCAATACATCCACCCTTGTAAGAAAGAAGCTCCCGGTAAAAAGAGCACGAGGAAAAGGCGACGCATTAGAAGACATCTGAGCCCTTCCAATTGGTGATCAAGGTTATGCTGCAGGAAAAAAGCTCCCAATCCTCAGGTTCACACTCACCATAGTGCTTCATACAATCCACCCACACCATCACCATCTCCTCCTCCTATTTCCACTCCACATGCATATCTCCTATCCAACTTCCTTCACCACGTATGTCACCTTCGATTCAACCTCATCATACTCCTATCCATGTCCCACCTATTCCCATACCTCCCATACCTCCTCCTATGCCATCACCAAGTTCACTTTCTCCCACCATCTTAGTTACCCCTTTAAGTTCACATATGCACTCCACCTCCACCCAACCCATGCATTCTAGCACACCTCCACTCGCACCTTGTTCTTCCACTCATGCACTTCCTGCATTAGAAAACATCCATATAGCAAATCTTCATGCAAGAAACACGTTAGAATCTCTCTCACTACTCCATGACTATCACAAAGGGATCTCCTCATTTGTGGGGGAGGCAAACCAACAAGTACTTCGGCTTCACATACGGATCGCAGATTTAGAAGACCGGAACAAGCAACTAGAGAAGAACAACCAGGAACTCAAAGAGGAGAACGAGAAGTTACGAAAGGAAGCAACGTTCTATAAAGACATCCACAACAAGGCAAAAACTCTCTTTATGGAGGCACAAAACGCATCCTAGTTAGGAATGGCGGTGGATAGCATTAGATGTTTCTTTTTACTTTGTATCGGCCATCTTTTGTCTAGTTACTTCCTTTTGTAAGAAGCATGTATTGCATTTTACTTGCAAATGTCTCCTTTCTTTTCCCATATTAGCTCTCACTTACATATTTTAAAAAAAACAAACAAACAAAAGAAACAAAAAAACAAAAAAAGAGAAAGAGAAGACAAAGAAGAAAATGAAAAAAAAAAGAGAATGAGAAAAAAAAAAAAGAGAGAAAGAAGAAGAAAGAGTATTATTTTTCTCCGAGGACAGAGAATGTCTAAGTGGTGGGCAACCTGTAGCGGGGTACTTTGATACACCCTCAAAATAATGTATTTTTTTGTTTTGCTTTTCAAGATGCAGAAGCCAAGAACAAGGTAAGTTACCTCGATTTCGAACAAAAGGAGAAGGAGAAGAAGCGAAGAGCAAGAAAATGGTGGAAGGGGGATCCACCTCATGAAGAAGGCCAAATTTCCCATTTCACCTATTTTCCCAAGTTCCCTAATTCCCATTTCACCTCTTTTCCCAAGTTGCCTATTTTCCTATTTCACCTATTTTCCCAAGTTGTCTAATTCCCATTTCACCTCTTTTCCCAAGTTGCCTATTTTCCCATTTCACCTATTTTCCCAAGTTGTCTAAATCCCCATTTCACCTATTTTCCCAAGTTGTCTAAATTCCCATTTCACCTACTTTCCCAAGTTGCCCAATTCCCCATTTCACCTATTTTCCTAAGTCGTCTAATTCTCCCAGTTCACCAAATCTCTAAGTTGTCTAATTTTCCTAAGTTGACCAAATAGTCGATTTTTTAGTCAGATTTTACAAGTTGGTCGACTTACTAAAAAGTTCACCAATTTAATGAAGTTAGTCTACTTACTTCAAAAGTAGTCTAATTTTTAAGAAAAGGGTGTACTTTTGATTTAGTCTACTTTTTCACTTGAAAAAAAGAGACTAAATTTTCCAGATCTCCATATAGTCTAAATTTTCAGCCACTTGCACGCGCAGAACTCATGGACGGTGGACGGCGCCGAATACCAGAATTTGGAAGATAGTGACGGCGCAAGGAAAAGTGGACAAAGAAGGAAGCTTCCAGAGTACCAAAATTATCAAAAGTGTCAGATGCTCTCTGCCAAAGAAGAAACTAATGTTGTCCCCTTTTGCTATCCTTCACTTTCAGAAAAACTATGTAAGTAGACTTCTTCATCATCAAAAGGGGGGGACAAGCAAAGACAAGCTCAGAGAGAGACTCGAGGAAGGAATGCACTCCTGCAGCTTTGCCTTCTCTTTGTGTGTGTAGAGCTCTTAGCTTACCTCTAGTGCTCCACTTGGTAGAATTGGAATCGGCTAGCTTGGCACTCTGAGTGAGTAGTGGGCAAGCAGTGATTGGCCAATCTTCTCGTGAGGAGCTAGTTGGAAGACTAGAGTCTTAAGCATATATGTTTGGAGAATCGAAGTGAAGCTCTTAGAGTGAAGGTGTATGCTTACGTCTCCTACTGACTGCCCAGAGTTTGTATAATCTTCTTTTGAGCTGTTTAGACTCATAATTTCAGCTTTGCCCTTTCATTTCACTCGTAATTTCAGGTTCTTTCTCTTATTTCACTGTGTCATTGTATATGCTATTTTCTTCCTTATTGAGTCTTCAAATTGAAACCCACAGTGCATATTGCACTTAAGAGGACACACCACATCGAGCATATAGATCAAGAAATTGATCTACACACACACACACACATATATATATATACACATGCATATACATATATACATATACATACACATATATATATATACACACATATATATATATACACATGCACGCACACATATACATACATACATACATACATACATATACATACATGCATATACATACATACATACATACATATATACATGTGTGTGTGTATACACACATACATACATACATACGTGATGATGCATTCGTTTGCTCCAAACACAAAGGGATGAGCTCATCGATATCACACTGGTGGCTCTGAGTCCGGGCATTGAAGTCTCCTACAAGGAAGACTTCGCCCATCCCGGTATACTCCATAATGGTTTCACTGAGGCAGTCATATGGCGATGTGGTGTTTGTTGCCTCCTCTCCTAAGGGCTTCTCAGGGGAATGTGTGAAGCGCGAGCTGGTGGGTGCAATATAGCATACGGCGAAATACGCTGCTCTCTCCTCTGATAGCTGAGGCGTATCCACATGAAACGTGCCTCTGGGTCTCTGGCTACCACCTGTACCCTGTGCTGTAGCGACTGCCTGTAGAGCACGGCTACTCCTCCTGATCCTCGTGTGGTGTGCTGTCTCATCTGTCGGCGGTGAGCTGACTCCCACATATAGCCCTCAATCCTCGGTAGGCTCCTCCTCGGGCTCTCGTGTGTCTCTGTCAAGAAGATCATGTCTCTGTCCTCCATCACCTCCTCAAGGCGTCCTGGATGTGTCCACAAAGATCCATTGCAATTCCAGACTGCAAAGTGCACCTCTTGTTGTGCTTCCGCGAATCCCTAGTCAATGGGCCGTCCATCAATGATGACACGACCGTCTCTGTATAGGGCACGATGTCCCTCTTGTCGGGCTTGGAGGACACGCGGCATGCATGCGCGTCTGTGCTCTACCTGCATCCGTGTGAGATCGTCATCTAAATAGATGGGGGTGCCCGGTGTAGTGCGTAGTACCGCCCGTCGTCTGAGGAAGTCTCTCCTCCCGGCCTCATCTGAGAACTGAATGATAAGTGCTCTGCTCCGTGTGGTGTCCCGTCCTTCTCTCCAGGCTCTGGTGAAAGGGAGAGGCTCATCTGCGTGGTATCCAAGTAATGTGCACAAGCGACGCCCGTCCTGCTCTCGTGATCCGTCTATCTCTGTGAGGCCGGAGACACGAACATTGAGCCTGCGAGCCTGTCGCATCCGCTCCTCCTCAATGGTGGTGTGTACTATGTGGATCTCCTCATGGTGGTTGTTCTTCTTTGCCTCCTGTCGAAGGTTCTTTTTTACAACCTCGACCCATCTATCCTTCTTAGTCTCAAGCTCTCTCTGAACCACCTCCATGCACTCCTTTTTTATAGTCACCCGAATGTCCTCTAGCTGAGGGGCGATCTCCCCCTCCTCGCGTATGCTGTCCAGTTTCGTTCTCATCTTAGTAAGCTCAGTGTGCAACTCCTCCCGGTTCCGTGAGTGCTGCTTGCGGGTAGCAAAAAGCTCTTCCCGAAGGGACTCGTTTTCCTTCTCCAAGGTTGCCACCTTGGCTTCGAGGGCGGCAACTTTGCGGGTAACCCCGTTCAGTGCAAAATCTCCTTCTTTCTTCTGTTTTCCTATTAACTCTCGGAGGATATGCTCTAAGGTGGCCAGTTGTTCCTCCAACTTGGGAGCCATGGAGAGAGAGAGAGAGAGAGAGAGAGAGAGAGAAAGAGAGGGTGTTCGGATTGGTGTTAAACTCTAGGGTTTCTTTTTAGGATTTTGGATTTTTGTTTTAGGGTTACGGTTAGTGGGAGAGAGAGAGGGGGTTTTTGTATTCCATAGAGAAACCTACACAAAAATTTGAAGAAGATGAAAAAGCTGAAGTTGTAAAAGTCCCCTTCAAGTTATGTTACTTTTGGAACCAAGTTTTATTGATAAGTGAGTTCTAGTCATCTCGGTATGATCACACATGTCCAATGACTAAAACTCATAAACATCATGTAAATGCCTATAAACCCAATTCAAGGTCCAAAAAATATAATAAAAATATATTAGGAAAGCTCTTGAAGAGAGCTATCAGCTCGAAGGGCAAAATATACAAAAGGAGAGTCCTTGGGGCTTTTATCCCCACTAACCTCCCACTTGAAGGGCAAAAGAAGCTCCTTAACCTAGCTCCCACCATTTATATACATCGGTGATGTTCTGCCTTTGTTAGACACTTAGTGAATGCATTTGAGTTCGTCATGAAAATATAAAATTATAGGAGATTTATGAGCATGCATTCGATATACGTTACAAAAGATAATAAAAAGTAAATAGGCTTGAAATTGAAGATTGTTCTAGGAGAAACCTTGATTTCTTCACCTCCTTGATTTTGGAAGCCGAATCTAGTCAAAGTTAATGAGGATTCTGGTTGGTCACTGTTGCCCAACTAAAGTCAAAAACCTTACTTCCAAAATATAGCACTTTCTGTCCCCCAACCAAATTCCCCCATCACCCCTACTCATCTTCTTTTACTCTGAGAATCTCCCACCACCAATCTCTCATTGATTTGGCCTCAAAACTTTTTTAGAAAATAGAAAGTAAAAAAGGACCCTTCGGTCCATCATCATGTTGTTAGTTTGATAGGTGATGTCAAGGTTACAAGACAAAACTCTAACGTAAGAGGTGAAAAAATCTGCAAGAGATACTAAATAAGTAACACTTCCCAGTAGAAACTTTGGCTTTCTCTATAAAATATGAAAGGAAAAAATAGCAAAGATGTCAGGAAAAACTACAAATTGAATATTCAATTTGAAACTTTGTACGGGAGTAGCTCGCTCCATTTGAAGACGTAAAGAAAAAGGTTGAAAGAAATGGTTAAACCCCTTGCAAGCACACATACATCTAGATGAGGAAGTAAATATAGAAACTAGAGGTTGAAATTCTATTTCTTCTTCTTCTTCTTCTTCTTCTTCTTCTTCTTCTTCTTCTTCTTCTTCTTCTTCTTCTTCTTCTTCTTCTTCTTCTTCTTCTTCTTCTTCTTCTTCTTCTTCTTCTTCTTCTTCTTCTTCTTCTTCTTCTTCTTCTTCTTCTTCTTCTTCTTCTTCTTCTTCTTCTTGAATATACCATAGTCACCAGGGGACGGTGACGTGTCCCAAGAACGGTGACGTCTCGGGGTCGAGGACGGGACCTGGACCATCCCGGGGACGGCGCTCAAAATATGCTGATTTTGAGACCAATTTTAAATAAATACCATTCATAGCTATTTTCTTAGCTTATAAGCATAGTAGATTTAAATCGCAATTTTTGGCGTCATCTCATGCTTCCATCCAATAATGGTACCTTGTGACGGAAAAAAAAATCTGGGACTCCAGCCGTCCGAGCTGGGCTTCCTTGTAAGTTTGAATGGGGGGACGGCGTCCCGGCGTGCCTAGGGCCTAGGGACGCGTCCCCCTGCGACTATGGAATATACAAAATGACAATATAGAACAGGGCATGGATGTGAGAAACATGCGTACACATAATATCAACATTCTCTAATGGATGAGTCTTACCACATAGATAAGCATAGACAAATGCAGCAATACATCTTCAGCGAGAGTTATTGATCACAACTTCAGTAGCATAACATCAACATTCTCTAATGGATGAGTCCTACCACATAAAGCATAAACAAATGTAGCAATACACCTTCAATGAAAGTTTTTTTTATGACATCATCCGATTAGCAAAAGTAAGTTCTGAACCATGTGACAGCACAGATTTCCATCAGAATTATCACTTGCACCATTCACTTTGTACTAAGGAATCAACCATCAATGTTTGACCACAACAAAAAAATCATGTTCCCTGTATTCGTGAATAAGAAAACTGCTCTAGAAAGGAATGTCAGTGTGTCTTTGTCGCTACAGCAGAAACCTTGGAGAGCATATAACTTAAAAAAACAAAGAAAACCTTATTGTATTCAAGTTAAACAAAGAATATCTGTTGCAATTAAGATGCTTCAAATATGGAACAGCCTCAGAAATAACATTCAAAGAATCACATCAAGCAAGTTTTGTATGAGTTGATCATTTTTCTGGCGTGAAGATTAGAAACAAACAAAATCATTGCCTATTATTTAACATACCGCTGTTGTTTGTGATGTCATAAGATAGGCATATTGCATTAGTAACCTTATCAACAAGATTCCTAAAGCAAAGTTCAGGGATGTAAGTGATGCCAAACTGAAGTAAAGGTCCCGAGTAGCCACTATGTCTTCGTTATGAGCCAAAGGTTGCAGAAATATGTAACTGAAAAATGGTTGCAAGAACGGCAGCACATCATTCGTGCTGAGACCCTTTTGGATGAGCAAAGCAATCACCATTCGTGTGATCTCAGAATGTGACTCTCTTCGAGATCTGAATGCCTGACACAGTACAAATAATCAGCAGATTAGCATGAAGAAGTGGAACAAAGAGAAGGAAAAGAAATATGGGGAAGCAGAAAGGGATTTAACGATCAATTTCTTTTAAGAATCAACAATAACATGGAAAATGGACAAGTTATTAGTGAAGATCCAAAATTAAAGAGCTTATCATAGGAATAGATATTTTACAGATATGAGAGGTATATTCATCCATCATCACAATAATCCAAACACCTGGCCATGACAATCATCGTAAGCACCAAGCTAAAATAAAATCTCTACTATGAAGCACCTAGCTCAACAGATAATACCTTATAAACTACAAGAATTATTTGCTCATCACTTAAAAAGCGAATGTGACAGGTAATCTGCCATGCAACTTGCAAGTACAGACAAACATGTGATCTCTAAGCAATTTGAGTAGGCTAAGGTTTGATCACCCCAAAGCTGATTGGCCAATAATATTCAGATGAACATCTTCAGGTGACCCATATGGTGAAAAGAGCAACTATACTACTTAATGTTGGTAATACAGAAAGAACACCTCTCAACAAAAGCTGACTCCTTCCTTTTTACTTTTCTCTGGAAGTCTCTCATTATCAATGGTTATAAATATGCATGAAAATCAAGAACAATCTCTCAGAATACCCATGTAGGGTCAGATGAAAGAAAAGCTAAAAGAACGTGCTAGTAAATTGGAGAATATGATATCTAGTGTTTGCTTCTTGAGAAATGCCAGAGTAAATGGAACCATAGTTATGGCGGCCCACAGACGTATACGAGTAAAATTTCCATTGTTTCCCCACGATGGAGTGGAAAGATGTTGGAACTTCTTTCTCCATGTATACCTATTGGCTGTAAAAATCAGGGAAACTTGTGTGTTTGCTTTCCTTCTTGCTTGCGTACCAGAGCACTCTCCTGCTGCTGTCCCGCTTGTCATTAAGCTTGCAACTGCCTCTGATCCCAAGCTTTCTTCAGCCTCCAACCTCCAACCAAGTGCCCAATTGCCTCTGCTGTGACCTGTCAGAGCAGCTTGCCCAAGTTTATCTGCTGTACGAGTTGCTACAGCCTTCAAGTTCCAACGAAGTGCTAATTTCCAAAGGGTCAACTGTAAGCCTGTATATTTGATCTTTGAGCTGCTCATACATCATGCATGTCATAATCTTATAGATTGGTAGCTACATCCTTTGATCTTTGACGGACTCCTTTCATTACATAAATTGGATGAGTAAGCTGGCCATGTGCCAGAATTGAAGTGCATACATCTTGAATAACCCCTGTATTGCATTTGGTCTCGTTGGGTTATTGTATCTTAATTGCATCTCAGTAAGCTATATTGTAAGGGAAGTCCTGCACACTATATTCATCTATGTAAGCTACATTTGTAAGGCAAGTTTTGACACAATTCATTCATAAGGAAGTTTCTACTTGGTTTGAACCTAATAATTTTGTACTCGGGTGGATTGTTGTGGAGTGAATCTAGTGTGTACTTGAAGGCACATCTATCATATTGTTCAACTCCCATTCTCCAATCAACCCTTAGTATCCAATTTTACCTACAATTTTTGGCACTCCCGATTGGACATGTGGGTGTTGACTTAGGGAGACCTAAGACTCACAACCAAGGAGTTGAAAGGAGGGAATGGTTGTTCCATGACCGAAACCCGGTCTCACCACAGCTCACTAAGTCCCATTCGAACACCCCACAAAACACTACAATAAGAGGAGAAAAATCTGCTACTCCCCCCCTTGAGGACGACTCGAGAGCCTCATCACCAAAACCATCCATGGCCCAAGGGGACCTAGCTTCATTATTATCTAGGATCAACATTAACTTTCCTACATTTAGGGAAGAAGAGACTAAGGACCCTGATGACCACCTATGGAGGTTCCTAGCATTATGCAAATGCAAAGCCATGGGAGGAAGAATAAATGCATTTTTGGCTCTATTCCCTGCAACCCTAGATGGACTAAGTGACAAGTGGTTCAGCGAGTTTGAGGATGATCACTTCCTCACATGGGATGCTTTGAAGGAAGAATTCTCTCTAGCATTCAAGGGAATTCCATAGAACATGTCTTGGATGAGCTAGAGAATCTAGGATTGAAACTCGGTAAATCCTTTCCCTAATTATTGACACGGACAAGGGCACTTCTAGCCAAGCTACCTAAAGCCCCCGATGAGTTTTTGGTAAAGAAATGGATGGAGAAAGCATTGCCGATCACTACTAGGCATAAGCTCAAATATTTTTTATCACCTAATGCCTCCTTGGATGAGTCCGTAGCTACTGCCACCCGTATAAAGTAGGCCCGAGTCCACTTTGGAGAGTCCTCCTCTTTGGCTAGAGAATGGGATGACCCAGTGGCACAACTTAGGAAGGAGCTTGATGGACTTAAATTGCAACAAAAGGGAACTATCATATGGAAGGTGACAAAGTAACACAACTTCGACGGAAGATAGAGAGCTTCAAAACAAAAGAGGTGAGGGCCACTCTCTAGTGCACTTTGTGTAATAAACAGGGACACACAACATGCAGAATGCCCCATGAAGGTAACCTTCCAGTTCTGTGGGAAACTGGGGCATGAGGCCAACGGGTGCTACCATTTGAAGGGATTCCAAGCAACCCAATTGGTGACATTGGGGGTAGGCTCCACCTATCCCACAACCTTCTATTCTTGGGCAAGCCCCGTGTGACCCACTTTCTACTCTACTCCTACCCCTGGGATAGGGAATGCCTCCAATGATGCGGCTCGAGGAACGTGCAACTAACAAAGGAGACCAATCATGTGTTTTCAATTTACAAGTAGAGCCACTTCCAAAGTGCCCTCTCTCGGAGAATGCACCTCCTTGCACAAACTGTCGAGATAACCGCGATCATTATACAAAAGATTTTCCAAAGAAGGCATCGCAAAGCCAAACCAACAAGTCCTTTCACATTTCCATAAATCCAATTGCCTCATACTTCACTTCCATACCCTTGCCATCCACATGCATGGTACAATTGGCAAAACTACCTCAAAGGGTATGCACAAGGGCCCAACGGGCTCAAGAGAAGAAGTCGTCTGGAGCATTCAAGAATGAGAAACAAATGGAGAAGGAATCTACGATATTTAAGAATTCGGAACAAGTATGCACAAGGATACTATCAATGCAAACAGTGGTAAGGGCAAAGGCAACGAACATGGAAGAACTATAGACGACGCCTATGAAGCTGCCCAACCAGAACTCAAGGACGATACAACTAGACCACCAATGGCTACCTGGATGCTCAATTTATGGGAGATATGTTAAAGTTGGTAGATTCCCTAAGTCCCCCCAACCTTCATTAGTGGCATGCAAGGTACTTGTTTTATAGCACAAGCTCCGATCACATGCACATCATAGCCTTCGGATAATTGTTAGCATTTTGGGGTGCAAGTTCTCAAGAGTTATCATCGATGGAGGGTCTAGAATCAACTTGATGCTAGAGACTACCATGTTGCAACTAGGACTTGAACTTTCCAAAGAATATAATTTATAGTCACCATGGCATATCAAAGTAAGGTAAGGCCAACGGGAGTAGTAGAAAAAGTAGCACTCGATCTGCAAAGGTCCAAGTTCACATTAGATTTTGTAGTACTTTGGCTCCCACACACACTAGGAACCTTTCCCTTGGTCATTGGACGACCTTGGTTTTATCATGCCAAAGCTACCGACGACTGGGGACGAGACTCGATGCAAATACAAGAAGACCATGCCATGAAATAGGTGCACATGGAGGTTGGACCAGAATATACGACACCAGGGGCAACTAATTTGAAAATGATGGAGAATGGAGGGAGCTGCTGAAGAAGAATCACTCGGATCGGTTAACCTTGGAAGAGATACCTCCTAGTTGGGTGCAGGAAAAGACGAACACTACTGAAGTGGAGGCATCTGTAAGAAAATAACAGCACAGCGGAATAGACCTGTAGACAGACTGATAGGTAGAGAACTCAAATTCTCAGATTGCAAAGCATAATGCAGTTACAATGATGGTGCTGTCCACCCGTGCGCTCCCACTGTGGAGCTTAGATGGCGATCTAGACAGACTCTAGATGAAGGGCTTACTAGTGCGCAATGCTATGTAAAGCTCAACCTCGGCTGTGCTTATATAGCTTTTACAAGGCGGTTCGGTATAGATAAACGTAGTCGGGAGATACAAATTAGTCGGTAAAATATATGATCCGACAATATCTCCATGACCAGAAGTCCTACCGTCTCGGCCCTACGGGCCGGGGGGATAGGCACCCCGGACCCCGCAGAAGGGGGCAAGCCCCCCTCTGCACTCCCCCCATTAAGGTTCTATGGGGAAACCGCGCGAAACCACAGGGCCTTTATTTTCACCTTAAATGATAACCCAATGGCCTGGAAGTTTATGCGCTACCTAACCTGACGGCTAGGCTCACAAAGATCATCTATAACCATCAACGGTCACACATAGACCTCATCTAACTTGGAAGTTAGGGTTCCACAAATGTCCGGGCTCTCATGATGGCTTCTCCTCATAATGGGGGCCTTACAACTTAGAGCACCATGGATCATTTGTGGTCACATGAGGGTGGAGTATTGAGCATATCTAACACCCCCCCTCGGTCCAATCCCAAGCTTTGGAAAGTGTCAAAGAAGTTGCTCTCTCCCAAGAGCCTTGGTGAAGATGTCTGCTCCATTTTCTTCAGTAGGGCAATAGGTTATCTCCACGACCCCGTCCTCAATCAACTCACGCACATAGTGATACTGGATTTCTATGTGCTTCGTACGTGCATGGAAAACAGGATTTTTGGCGATGGCCATGCAACTTTGGTTGTCACACTTCAACTCTGTAGCCTCTTGTCTTTGTATTCCTATGTGCCATAGGATCCTCCTCAACCATACTGCTTCACATGCTGCAACGCATGCAGCTTTGTACTCAGCTTCAGTAGAAGATAATGCTACAGTCGGTTGCTTATTACTGATCCAAGAGAAAATCCCTGATCCTAAAGAAAAGCAATATCCAGAAACTGATTTTCTGGTATCAATATCTCCTGCCCAATCTGAGTCACAGTATCCGGCAAGAGATGATCCTTCTTCATAAAGAATACCATAATCAGTGGTTCCTTTCACATACCTGAGTATCCGCATGCTTGCCTTCCAATGAGTTTGGCAAGGTTTATTAGAGAACCTGCTTACTACTCCAACAACATAAGAGATGTCTGGTCTGCTATTGCACAAGTAGATGAGACTTCCAACTAATTTCCTGTATCTTCCAATATCCACTGGAGGTGAAGTATCTTCAATAGATAATTTTATGTTGACCTCCATGGGTGTAGAAATTTCCTTGCAATCCTCCATGTCGAATGCCTTCAATATCTGCCTTGCATACTTTTGTTGAGAGATGAAAATCTTCCCTGGTTCCTGCCAAACTTCAAGACCTAAGCAATAATGCATTAAGCCCAAGTCTGTCATTTCAAATTCTGAACTCAGGGCATCTTTTGTTTGTTGAAGAAGAGCATCATCATTTCCTGTAATCACAAGGTCATCTACATAGAGTACAAGCACAGTTGTCTTCCCTCCTTTCTTTAGAACATACAAGTTAGCATCAGAAGCACATCTTTTGAATCCTAGATTCAAGAGATACTTATCTATCCGTTGGTACCATGCTCTAGGGGCTTGTTTTAGCCCATATAATGCCTTCTTCAGCTTACATACCTTGTTCTGTGAATGGGGAGCCTCAAACCCTGGTGGCTGAGACACATATACCTCCTCCTTGAGGTCTCCATTCAGGAACGCTGATTTAACATCCATGTGATAGACTGGCCAACGCTTATGTGCAGCCACAGCTAGTACTACTCGGATAGTAGTCATTCTTGAAGTCGGGGCAAATGATTCACAAAAGTCAATGCCTTCAACTTGTGAGTAGCCCTGTGCAACAAGTCTTGCTTTATATTTTTCTAGAGTACCATCAGCCTTGTACTTTAGCTTCCAAACCCACTTGGTGCCAATGACTTTACGCTTAGGGGGTCGATCCACTAGCTCCCAAGTTCCATTCTTCATGATATTGTTGTATTCTGTTTGCATGGCAGCCCTCCAATTCGGATCATGGAGTGCCTCTTCCACATTGCTTGGTTCCTTCGCTTCTTCTTGAATGAGATCAGCCATCAAGGCTGTGTTTACAATATGGGTGCTTGCCCGTCTCTGTTCCTCTATTCTCTGTGATCGCCTCGGTCCATCTGCAACCTTTTCTAGTGACTGTGGGATGGGGTTTGCAGAATCATAGAGCTGCCTCACCCAACGTGGCAATGGCTTTTCCACTTGGGTGTCGGCAGGTTGGTGACTTTTAGACTCATCATCTGAAGATGATACTTCCTTCTCTTGTGTAGAAGGGATAGCTCTTGGGCCAGGTTCATAGTGGATTGCCCTTTCGCCTGATGATAAAGTGGAAGCTCTCTTATCCTCCTCCACTGCATGTGGCTGCTCCTCCTTGAACACCACATCACGACTCGCCATGATCTTCTTAGCCTCAGGGTCATAAAGCTTATAAGCCTTCTTATCTTTGTTGTACCCCAGGAAGATACATTTGATGCTTTTTGGTTGAAGCTTGTTTCTCTCCCTATCTGGAACATGTACATAACATTCACTTCCAAATACTTTGAAATGGGAAACAGAAGGCTTTTTACCCGTGTAGGCTTCTTGTGGAGTCTTTCCATCAAGTGCCTTGGTGTAGCTTCGATTCAAGATGTAGACAGCAGTGTTGACAGCCTCTGCCCAAAACTGATTAGGCAAACCCTTTCCTTTCAACATGCACCTTGCCATCTCCATGATGGTTCGATTCCGGCGTTCTGCAACACCGTTCTGTTGAGGACTATGTGCCACTGTGAGTTGATGCTTGATTCCCTTACTCTTGCAGAAATCTTCAAACTCTATTGATGTGAACTCGCCACCACCGTCTGTCCTGAATTTCTTCATCTTCTTCCCTGTTTCAATTTCAACAAGCTGAAGCCATTCTTTAAACTTACCAAAAGCTTGAGCCTTATCGCGAAGGAAGTACACCCACATCTTCCTGCTATAGTCGTCGACAAGTAACATGAAGTAGGAAGATCCGCCCAAGGCCTGTGTAGGCATTTTTCGGCACAAGTCAGCATGCACCAACTCTAGAGGATAGCTTGCCCTGTTCTTGCTTTCTTGTGGAAATGCCTTCCTCTGTTGCTTGCCCATCATGCAAGCTTCACATGGTTCCTTCATTTCTGCAATCGATGGTAGGTGTGCAACCATACCTTTGCGATGCATCTCCTTTAGTACAGGGTATCCAATGTGGCCGAATCTCTCATGCCATAGCTTACTTGTGCCCACATTTGTAGTGGCTGTAAGAGCACACAACTCATATAGGTTGTTCCTCCTTATGCCAGTCCCAACAATGTTGTTGTTACCGTCCATAATCTTAGCTCCTGTCTTACTGAAAGATACTTGATGACCTTGATCAGTTATAGAAGCTACTGAAAGTAGATTTCGTTTTATTTGTGGAACATATAGCACATTTGAAAGCTTTCTGATATCGCCATTAGAGGTAATGAAAGAAACCGTACCTTCGCCCTCTGCAGGACATCTTGCATTGTTTCCTACCTTTACTGTGATGGGTTCCTTTAGAGGCTGTAAGGAACTGTAAAGGTCTTTTCTACTCGTCATGTGACGAGATGCACCGCTGTCCAACACCCATGAGTCATCTGTTCCTGAATCTTCAGCCGAGGAGGACACCTCCTCTATCGTAACAAATAACTCAAGCTCTATTTCTGCTGTGTTGGCAGACTCCTTGCCCTTGCCACCTTTTGAAGAGCCACTCTTCTCTTCTGCCTTCTTGATGCGACAGTCTTGGATTCTATGTCCCTTCTTCTTGCAGTGGAAACACTCTCCCTTGAACTTCTTTTTGTCGTTCTTCTTTTTGTCTCCATCTTTTGAAGAGTCTGTTTTGCCTCCTTTGGCATTTGCTGTGAATGCAGCATCTCCTTTGCTACCACCACTCCTTGCCTTGAGCCGCAACTCCTCCTCCATGAGTAAGGCACTGAATTCTTCAAAAGTTAGTGGTTGAGGTCTGATTTGAGTGTTAAGAGCAGGTACCAGACCATCAAACTTAGGTGGACAAATTCGAAGACAACGTCGAGCTAGCTCTTCACTTGACTTTTGAACACCTGCTCCCGCCATTTGATCTCGTAGATTCTTTATGCGAGTGATAAACACCTCTGCAGTCTCCCCATCAGCAAACCGTTCTGCTGCAAGCTGATTCTCCAAGTTGTGAATCCGTGTCTGATTACGAGTTTCATATTGATTTCTCAATATGTTCCATGCTTCACATGCCTTCGTAGTATGCTGAATGAGAGTCAGAACACTATCAGAAGTACTTGTAACAAGAGCGCAGAGTGCATCTGCATTTCTACGTTTCCAAGCACGTAGAAGATCAGCATCAGGAGGAATCATTCGACCAGGAGTATTTGGATCAGGTCTTTCTTGGGGCTCATGATCAGTCCCAAGAACAGTCTCCAAAAGCTCATATGAATCAAGAATAGAAGTGATTTTGAACTTCCACAGGGTGTAGTTCGTACCATCAAGTTTACCTTCTGTGAAGGCTGGTGGCCGTATCCGCAATGTTGGGATGATCGGCATCATTGCTGCTCCTGCTTGTGCGCCACCTACTCCTGTTGATGAACCACCTTGGCCCCCAGTCGTAGATGATGACGCACCACTTGACATCTTCTCTCTTTTGTTGTTCAGAACTCTGCAACCTCTGCGTTTCTGCTTCTGCACCACTCAGAGCCTCCTGAGCTCTGATACCATGTAAGAAAATAACAGCACAGCGGAATAGACCTGTAGACAGAGTTGAGAGAAAACGCAGACAAAGATAGACGCAGACTGAGAGGTAGAGAACTCAAATTCTCAGATTGCAAAGCATAATGCAGTTACAATGATGGTGATGTCCACCCGTGCGCTCCCACTGTGGAGCTTAGATGGCGATCTAGACAGACTCTAGATGAAGGGCTTACTAGTGCGCAATGCTATGTAAAGCTCAACCTCGGCTGTGCTTATATAGCTTTTACAAGGCGGTTCGGTATAGATAAACGTAGTCGGGAGATACAAATTAGTCGGTAAAATATATGATCCGACAATATCTCCACGATCAGAAGTCCTACCGTCTCGGCCCTACGGGCCGGGGGGATAGGCCCCCCGGACCCCGCAGAAGGGGGCAAGCCCCCCTCTGCACTCCCCCCATTAAGGTTCTATGGGGAAACCGCGCGACGCCACAGGGCCTTTATTTTCACCTTAAATGATAACCCAATGGCCTGGAAGTTTATGCCCTACCTAACCTGACGGCTAGGCTCACAAAGATCATCTATAACCATCAACGGTCACACATAGACCTCATCTAACTTGGAAGTTAGGGTTCCACAAATGTCCGGGCTCTCATGATGGCTTCTCCTCATAATGGGGGCCTTACAACTTAGAGCACCATGGATCATTTGTGGTCACATGAGGGTGGAGTATTGAGCATATCTAACAGCATCGACATACTCCGAAGTAATTTTAAGGGAGATGGCATGTAATTTTGGGAAGACGTCTCTCGAGGAGATAGCAAATCCAGTGAAGGAAATCAATATGGGAGGAAAGGACGAGGCTAGACCCATCTTACTGGACCCATCCTACTACCCATCTTACTGGACCCATCCTACTGGCTCCATGGTTGTGGAGGGAACCAATCCTACTTGACAAGGTAATCTCCTTCATGTAAAGTCTTGAAGATGTTTTCGCTTGGATTTATGAAAAATTGCAAGGCATTCCAACAGCCTTAGGATGCCACACCATTCCTCTTATCTCAAATGCCAAACTTGTAAGAGGAAAGATCTATAGGCTTAATCTTAAGTATGCAAGAATAATTAGATAGCTAACCACAAGGAGGACATAGCGAAAACAGATGTTGTAACACCATCGGGTACTTGCACCTACGCCAAGATGGCATTCGAGCTTAGGAATGATCCAGAAACCTTCAACCACAGAGTATCAATCATCTTTAGGTATGTCCTACTGAGTTCACTCAGAATCTTCATGGACGACTTTTCTACTTTCTCGGGTATCTGTAAGGCTAACCCACTCGAATGATTCGACTTTGATGAACATCTCGCTCAAACTCTCTAAGGTACTTATAAAGTGCAGAGAAACACACCTCAAACTCAACCCAAATAAATGTGATTTTCTAGTAACTCAAGGAAGCTTATTAGGACATCATACATGTAGTATCTTCTCAAGGCATGGCTCCCAATTCCGACAAAGTCATAGTTATATTCTCAATATGCCTAAGCCCATCTCCATCAAGGAGATCCAGAGATTCTTGGGTCACACAAGATAACACAAGCATTTTATCAAAATGTATGCAAATATAGAAAAGCCCCTCTCAAGGTTCACTAAGAAGAATGCAAGCTTCCAATGAACTGAGGACGAAGAGAAAGCCTTATTGGGACTAAAGATGCAATTAGTAAGATCTCCAATGTTGGTGGCACGGATACTATCTTTCACATGCACGTAGATGCGAGCATGAAAACAATAAGGGCAATCTTAGCACAATCTAGGGAGGGAGGTAAGATGGATCACCAGATCCACTATGCCAATCCATTGTTGTCCCAAGTTGAGTGGAACTATAGCACTACTGAGCCGAAGGCTCTGACCAAAGTCTTTGCCATGCAAAAATTCAAACCTTACTTGTTAGAACTTAGGGGTCAAATTCATCATGATTACCGACCATCCGGCCTTGAAATGTCTACTAAGTGAGCCCAAAGTCACTAGAAAGATTTGGCGATGGCTATTGCTCTTTTAGGAGTTTGATTCTAAGATTGAGCTAAGGCTCGAACGTCATCATGTACTTGTTGATCATGTGTCTAGGGCGTTGCCGGAGGAGGATAAGACTAAAGGCATTTCCGACGAGTTTCCAAAGATGCCTCACTATTCATTATTGGAAGTCTCCCTTCCTGGTTTAACGAGAGATGTAGTCTTCTGGTCTCGAGAACTTTTCCTCCCAACTCCATCCCTCTTTCAAGAAGACGGTTACTACTAAAATGTAAGCACTACAAGTATATTGCAAGGAAACTTCACAAGCAAGACTACGATGGAACACTCAGAAAGTGTCTCCTTTCGAAAGAGACTCAGACGGTGTTGCAGGAGGCTCGTGAAGGGGTGAGAGGTGGCCACCTTCCGAGACATATATCATGGCACAAAATTAGAATTTGAACCCCGGTGGCGAACCCTCTTCAAGGGAGCATCTAATTGGGCCAAAAGTCGTGATGCATGTCAGAGACATGGACCTCTCCCTACATGAAGAAACCATGGTCCTCTCACCATCTCTATTAGGTGGAAACCTTTCGAGCATTGGAGATTAGACTTTATAGGGCCAATTTATCCACTAGCATGGTAAGGCCAGGAGAAGTACTTGTTGGTAGTCACTGATTACTCCACGTAGGATTAGGTACAAGCTACTCAAGATTGCTATGCTTCAATAGTGCCAAGGCTCCTGTTTGAGTATGTGTTTACTCTGTATGGATGCCCTATTGAGATGACTATAGATCAAGCCACTCACTTTGTGAACAAGGTTTAAGCGGATCTATTCACTAGATATAAGATCCTCCATACAAAATATTGTGTGTACTACCCTCGTGCTAATGGCCATGCACATTTCATGTATATTGTATTATGTAATATGTAATATGTATATAGTAATAAGTATGCATCATGCATGTGCCATGTATCATGCATGATACATGTGTGTATCATGCATCTACTATGTAATATGTAAAGTCTTTTCATCTATGGCTGATTTGGTGTAATTTCTGTGTCTCGGAGGTGAGTTTATATATAGATATATCCGCTAGGCTATTTTGGATAGAGTTTCCCTCCATTGTGTGGACCCCATGCGTGTTGGAAAACAATGTCACATCAGTCCAAAATCCATTTAGGGCAGAAACCCTAATTTTGGTACTTAGTCATTTTTGGTACAAAAATGGGTAAAATTTTTATGAGCCTATCTTGTAGAGCTTGAAGAGAGCTTTCTAATGGTATATGACATACAGTCATCAGAGATCAGATTCGGGAGAAAACCCTAACCCTAATTTTCTGCTAATTTAGGGTTTTGACCTCATATGATAGCTCTCAGCATAAGGATCATAAAAATGTTGACATATCATTCATTAGGCAGTCAAAAGTGTGAAAACGCAGGTTACAAAGCTATTTTTAAAGTTGGCTAAAAGCAACTTTAAAAATATCTTAAAAGCACTTTAAAAATAAAGCTTCAATTAGCGATTTCAATTTTCAACAAAAAAATCAGTTTTTTTGCGATTAGCTTTATTTCCATCGTTGAGAACTTTGGTGGCCTATAAAATAGAGGCTTGGGGTCACTTTTGGATTATCCTTGCACCAATTCAAGGCCAGGTTTTTGGTACCTCCGTAGAGGTAGTGCTGTAGCACACATGGGGCAGCCATGGTGCACTCTAGGAGCATGTTGAGGAGCAGCTATGGAGTTCTTCTTGGAGAAGAGTGTGCTCACACTCTTGCTTATGGAGAGGACTTACCCATCAACAGATTGGTGGTGTGGATCAACCATCTACATAATGTATTTGAAGATTGTCTTCTACATGAAGATTTCGGTGTACTTCAAAGACATTGGATGGAGGTTAACATAAGATTTGCATCTTATGTTAAGAATTCAGGTACATATTCTCTTTATGCACACAGGTACTACTTGGAGTTTATGGAGGGAGTGGCATCCATATCAGGAGAAGTCCTATTCAGCATATCTAAAGGAGAATCAATACATGCATGCTACATGCATTTGGATGAGATGTTTGAGAAGGTGTTTCCACATGAGCATGAGGATTTCTGATAGCAACATGTTAGCATTCTATGCTAATTCTATAAGGATGTGATCTTTCACACACACATCTGATTTAGGGTCTTCCATAGCCTAAATTCAGATTAGAGTTTGTTGAACATCAGTTTCCAACTGACCTTTCCTCTTTCTGTCACTCATATACACTCTTCTACAACCTATCAGGTCATACATCTCATACATATTTAGATTTCTGTCCCTACATCTGAATGTTCTTGTAAATTTTGTACATTCACTCTTCCATCTATTTCTGTTCACATAGAGTGGTTGAGATATTTGCTCCCACATTGTAAATTGACATTTGTATATATGATAGTGTGAGTAAGCAGTGGCTTACGTAACACTTTACACATGTTGTCTAATCTTTCTCTATCTTTGTCTCATCATTTGTATGATTAAGTGTGGTATGTTCATGTTTTGTCAATATTGGAAGATTGCTAGAATTTGTGTTGTAGATCCTGGACCTATGGAACTATGGACATGTGATATTAGTTATGGGCCTACTAAATTTCCAACATTTGGTATCAGAGCATCCACGTTCACGAGTTTCCAAACTTCTAAGTTTACAACATATGATTTAAGAGCATCTTCTAACATTTGACATTTGACATACACACTTAATCTAGATGAGTAGAGATTTGAGAATTAGACAATTCAATCACATGTTTATTCATTATTGTGAAGTACGAAGTTGATGATCTGTTAGCAGCCGAATATTAATATTTTTGGAAGTGTATGCAAATACTTTATAGAAGTATTATTTGAAGACCAAGACTTGATGAAGAAAAGGCTACTTCAAATTCAATGAAAAACAATGGTTTGGAGAAGATGAGCAAACCAGATCAACATCAAATCACAGGTATTAATTTCTACTATCATAATACAGATTATCATTTGCAGGTCATATCTTTGAAGACCAGTTATGAAGAGATTTGAAGGATTGCTTCTATACACTTTCATTCTTTGAAAGTAAAAGCATTAAGCTAAATCAAAACAGTTTTGATAGATCTCTTTCATGGCAAGAAAGCTTATCTAAGAAAACAAATTTGGAGATGGGATGAGTTTTGTTTTCAGCCAATCTTATGTTGTAACTTGTAAGTTGGTTGGATATTCAGGTACAGAATTTGATCTAGGTACTCTAGAGAGGTAATTCAGCATTCAGCCAAAAGATTGGTGAATTCAGTCATATCAGTCACATTTGAAGCAGAGTTTTGATTCAAAGATATGAGGAGATGGTAAAACATGATTCTATATTCACTTCCATTTATATACCATATTTGTTTTGTCTCTTACTCTTAGCACTAGCGGAAGAGAAAAGTTCATTTGAAGAAGTTAAGAGTGCTTGCTACTTCAAGATGAAGAGAACAAAAGATATGGAAGAGAAGTTTGAAGATGTTGACATCATCGGGTGGAAGAAAGATGCAGAAGAAGAAAGTCCAACAATTCCAAAGGGAAATTAAGACTTCCTTTTCTCTTATATTTTCCATATACTTTTCCTAGTTTTATCCTCTACACCCAAAGACAAGTCTACGAGAACATCTTGTGAAGAAGATAGTTTAAAGAAAAAGCAGTTGCTTGTTGTGCACTATACTTGGACATGTTTTAGTAGGTTTTGACAAAGAATTCCATTGAGAGAAAAGCAGAAGATATCTAAGACAGCTTATATGTTTTAACTCACATGTGTATGAGTTACATTTTAGTTGAGGCTTTTGAGCAAGCAGCTTATATGTTCCCTCAAAGAATTCTTGGAATGTCAATTCAAAGCTACTTGGTATATGACAAGTTACAGAGAAGTATATTTCAGAGCTACTTGGTATATGACAAGTTACAGAGAAGTATATTTCTTCTTTATCTAACTCTTGAGGTAAAAGAGAATTTGTAGCATATGTTGGAGACTTGGAGTAAGGTTTTTGTTTGGAAAAGGTACCTCATATTCTGTATATTCAGTAAATTCAGAAAATTCAGAAAATTCAGAGTTTTTCAAGATAAAAATTCAGAAAAAAAATCAGTATTTTCAAAATTTCAGTGTTTTCAGAAAATTCAGAATTTTAGAATTTGCAGGAAAATTATGAAAATTTCAGTATTTTCAGAAAACTCAGTATTTTCAGAAAATTTCAGAAATTTCAATATTTTGAGAAAATTCAGAAAATTCAGGGAAATTCAGATTTTTGATGTACAAATCAGATGGAGAATCTACATTCTATGTTTGTCTTAATTTTTGGATACATGCTTGTATTCAAAAAGGTGTTCCATCAGATCCTATCACTTGATTGAGAAGTGGAGTTAGCCAAAAGAAAGTCAAGCAGATACTATCACATTTCACCCAGGTAGAATATGAAGATATGAAGTATCAACTTGCAACTTTTGGAGTTCTCAAGGTGAGAGTTTATCCACTTATGTTTCAAATAGGAGTTGCAGATTCTTGGGAAGGATTTGGTTAAAGAAAAGTTTTGCAAATTTATGTGAGAAGCATGGACACTTAGAGACATTCAAGTAGCAAATCAAACATTCAGTCATGAAGGTTTGATGAGAGCAGATTCTACATAGGTATTTTGTTAGAGAGATCTTGATAGATCTTGAATAATCTTGAAGATCTCGAGTATTTATGAGTCAGTTGTCTATCCTTTGTTTGTAAAGATTCTTAACATTGGAAGAAGTAAGTCAAAGGTTCAGATTATCAGATTTGTGTTGCAAAAAAATAGAAGAAGATACTTGTTATGTTACAGAAGATTATGGATCCTAAGGTGCTTTCAGCAAAGGTTTTATTGGATCAGCTAACCTTATTCTAAATTTTGGGAAGCTTAGGAATGACAGGGAAAACTATTGGCATGTGTACAGTGCTAATAAAAAGGGTTCAAAAATTTTGTTTCAGATACAGGTATTGATCACTGAAGATCAGATTTATTGAAAGAAGGAAGACGTTCCAGATTTCATTAAGTTTGATAAAATTTGAAGAATTATGGATACTAGTGTTAAATCATCTTGGTCTGTTATCGCCACCTCTTGTAGTTGTTCGCCTGCTTGTTCCTCTTCTGACCCTTGGATTACCTCCCCTCCCTTTCGGATGCTCATATCTGTGACCCTCTCTATTGCTTCGCACATACTCTTCTCTTCCCATTTGCAAGTTGCATGTATCATGTCTTTTCGTGAGGGGTCCTATCGCTATCGCGATCAGCTCTATTGCCAACCAACACGCTTCTACTTGCACTCAACACCAATAGCTATGTGATTGCTCCCTTCTCTATCAGCCAAGTGTAAGATCTTTAATATGGGAGCACAAATATGCACAATTTCCCTACAACTTCTCCAAAAGAATGGGCTCAATATAGTAGAAGAAACATATTCAGCCTTCTTTATTTTAGACACTTTTTTCATAGTCTACTCAATAGAAACAATCATGCCACGCAATCCATTGTACACCCTTTCATCAATCAAATTTGAGAGCATGATAAACATATAAACAAACCTTGTTTGGGCTGGTTTAACTAATTCTTTCTTGCTGAATTTTCTATATAGCAAGAATGATAGGCTTCATAGTAACAAAAGTGACAACTTTTACAGCTTGAGCCAATATTGGATTCACCCATGGAAGTCCACCTATATCCTCAAAAAAGGAGATCAATGCAATCGCATGTGCAACGAGTATAGAAAATGTGTGGCCATTTCTCTTCAACCAAACATCCAACTCTCACACAATTAGCTACATTATCCATACATACTTCGACCACATTTTGTGGTCCAACATCCATAATGGCATCTTTGAGAATATCAAAAATATATTCACCTGTTTTGATTTGACCAAAAGTGTCAATTGATTTTAGGAACATAGTTCCATAAATACATGAGACCATAACATTAATGATTGGCTGATTTTTGGTATCAGACCAACCATCACAACATATAGTGCAGCCATATGTTTTCCACTTCTCACGCAACTTGAACAAATCATTTTCAATACATTTGACCTCATCTTTCAAATGCCCATCACGCAACTGATTATATGAAGGAACTTTGTATGAAGGGCCATCCCTTCCAATGGCACTCATAAATTCTTGGAAGTAAGGACTCCTTACTTTCCAAAATGGTAAATCTTCAGAAGGGGGGGGGGGGGGGGGGGGGGGACTACGCAAGGCTTTATCTACATCTCAACATGCTTTGGACTCCCAAGCCTTTTGCAAAGCTCCCTCATGCCCTCTTTTTCTTTTGCTTGCATGCCCTCTAGAGGTTTCACCTGATCCATATGCATGCACATAATTTGATTATCAACTTGATATGCATCATTTTCACATTGGCTGGCCATAGATCCATGCACAATTGAATCACCAGTGGACTGCATATGTACATAAGATGCATCACCACTTTCATTACCCCCCTTTGCTTGCAAGTTCTTGCACACATCTTTAACCTCTTGGGGAGCATTATCACATCTACTAACACCATATCCTTTCAAGCCAAGGATATGTGCCCGTATCCTGTTAGCCCCTCCATCCCATACATGACCACAAAATTTGCATTTGCATCTATGTTGACCTTTGGTCAAGGTCTTCACCTTCTCAATATAGTCCCATTCTTGTCCCAGTTTCTTTGGCATCTACAAGTTTTATTAAAAAAAAAAAAAAAAAAAAAAAAAAAACCAAAAAAACCCAAAAAAAACAAACGATTCAATAAGTCAATAATTCTTTGGCATACACATAAATTATAATGCAATGTGCATTATGCATATGCATATGCATTTTGCAATGGCATATGCATATGCAATGTGCATTATGGCATATGCATAATGCAATGTGCATGATGCATCATATATGCAATGTGCATATCATATATGCATATGCAATGTGCAATGGCATATGTACTATGCAATGTGCATTATGGCGTATGCATAATGCGATGTGCATTATGGCAAATAGCATATGCATATGCAAATTGCAATGTTCAGTGTGCATTATGTGCATCATTCAACTTGATTCTACCAAGAGCACGTAGGTTGCAGGTTGCAGGCTGCAACCCATAGTCTCGTCTCTCGAGTCTCTACTCTCTATAGAGCATGCATCGGACCCATACCTTCAAGGCTTCATCTTTTAATCGACCACCTTCAAAGATTCAAGGCAATTGATGAGCTCGCACGCTACAACAACAACAAGAAAGCGAAAAAATTTATGAGAGTTAGGCGTCTGATTCCACACATAAGGAGGGCTGCTGGCCCAAAAAAAAGACCCATTAGTAACACGTTAGTAACCCGTCAATAAAGCTCGTTAGCAAAATGTTAGCCTTGGACGATGCTAACACGTTCGGAGGCAACTAGGTGTATATATGTGTGTATATATGTATATAAATAATTGTTCGGGTATGATTCGTACAATCCACACGATACATTAAGATATGGTACTTCGTATGTACCTTCGAATATGGGGCTTCCCATCCCGTATGCTATTCATGCATTCATAAGGTATGATGACACATATGTAAAGAGTAATTTTTGCATTGAAAATGGTATTTGAGATAATCACATATCCCTCAAGTCACTTAGTTTAGTGCAAGATTTGCTACAAGACTTCTAATAAAGTACTTGGTGCACAAAAGTCCTACCTTGTCAAGACTTCTTTTGACCAATCTAGTTGTACTAAACCTTATCTTCGATGAACTCTAGGATTCTAATCTTACCTACATAAATCCAGTTAAGATGGGAGATAGAGACCAATCCATAGTGCTTGGAATATTGTCTCTTGATGTCCATCTTCAGAGTAGCTTCAACTATCGATTTTGGAGTTTTATGCGAAGAGTCTCTTAATAGCAAGAGATATGTGAACATTGCGTCATGTGATTTATAATGTCCTCAAGGACCTAGACCAATCCCTGATAGAAGTAGAAGACGTCAAAACATCTAGAGATGATCATGAAGCTTCTACATCTGTTCAACAAGGACTACTCCTGCAAATGGACAAGCTTCTCAAGATCAAAGAATAGGGAATACTAATCATATCTCTTTTTGTGAAGAGATTTGTGATACTTCATCTTAGACCTTGTAGAACATCTAAAGACGCTTGGGGTAAGTAAGAAAAGATGTTTTATTCTCTGAACATTGCAAGAAAGCAATACTTGAACCAATTGCTACTCTCCTTTTAACTTTAGAATGGAAGAAGGAAGTTTCTTTCTTGACTACTTTCTCTATCATTGATAGAGTAACAAGTTGCAAAATCTTTTACTTCAGGAAGAACAGTCTAAACATAATCTAGAATTGCAAGAGATCATGAATGATCTAACTCTATCTACTAGAGAAAAAGGCAAAGGTAAAGGCAAGAACAAAAATAGCTCTAAATCCAAAAAGAACTCTAGTTGTGCTTCAACTTCTAATTCCAAACCTAGCAAAGATTATCTTAGTGATTCTGATTATGATGATCCTAATAATTCTGAGAAGAAGAGAAAGATGTTTAATAATGGAAATTGCATTAGAAGAAACCTAGTCAAACAAAGATAGACTTTTCTAGAAAGAACAGTGACTAAATCAGAATATCCCAATGTCGATTCGGTCTCAACTGCTGGCCTTTTCACTTTGATTAAAGTGCTTTGGTGTCAAGAAAGATGAGAATTCAAAGCACGCATTACAAAACATTATTCATTTTACGTCATTTAGATTCAGTGTTTATGCCTATACCAAAAAAAATAACAACAGGCAGAAAAGTAAAGAAGGATCCAGAAAATGAAAGACCCGACCTTCACAAAAGGATGAAGTTCATATGTTCGCAAGCTCGTTAAAGTGCCAGAGTGAGTAGAAAGGAGATGCGAGCATATGAAACCAATGGCCCGGACTACAGAGGGAACTACTTGGGAAGGAGCACACTCAAGTGTAGCCTGGATCTGGCTGAGTGCCACAGTACCAATCTGCAAAATATACTTCTCCTCCGCAACAAGAGCACAGAGATGAGAAAGCGCTTCTTCTAATGCCGTCACAGAGCGGGAGGCCAGCATCATGCACTCCGCTAGCATCATCGATTCAGTTTGAGAAGACTTCTTCTTGTCCATCTCTGCTTTGATTACCTCGAAAATGCTGCGCACTGCATACCGCTGCACAGTCGGGTGGGGGTCCTTCAGTTTCCTCAGCAACACTGCCACTGAAGAACTCATCTTCGCCGCTGCCAAGTTAAAATTAACGCTTCGCTACGCGATTCCTCGTGGACAAGCTACCGAGCTGAGATTCGAGAACTGTGACTAGGAATGTTTTTGGAAACCGTAGTTCGGCGCCGACGGCGTGAGGGGAAACAACGTCACGATTCACGAATTATATATATATGTCGTTTGATTCATCTGACTTTCAAGTGTCAATGGTATGCAGTTCGTTCTTTTCGTTTTAAGTTCGGTCTCCGGCTAAGGTCAATGCACATATCCAAGGATTCCCTTTACTTGAGGATCTACATTTTGAACTTTGTATTTTAATTTTTCAGTGATTCCGTCATTTACATTTCAAGGGATCTTTTCTATGTGGGCATTCAATGTGTGGCTCTAAACTTCGCTTATAATGACATCTAAACATACCTTCCAAAGCCATCAATCCACTTCAAATGTTCACCTTATTCATAATGCACGACTTTTTTTATATTTTCTCCCATTGACCAATTGTATTCATATGATACATCTTGTCTGGAAGCCCTTTCATTTCTAGCACCTAGAGCCATGTGTTCCAAACATAGCACAAGGTTTTGAACATTGAATCCTAGGAAATTTCAAACTCCTTAGTTAGATACCCTTTCATTTCTAGCATCTAGCGGTGTGGATTTCAATGATGTACAAGGTTTTGAACATCCAATCCTAAGGGGACTCGAAAACCTTGGCCAAACTATATGTGATAGAGTTGTTGGAATTCTAGTTAATTTGCAAGCTCAAGTATGTGAATGGGATCTAACACTCATTGCCACATCATACACTTTTGGTGAGTCAAAGGAAGTCAAAGGAAGCCAACAAAATCAAGATGAAGGTATATCATTAGAAGGAAGAGGAAGAGGCAAGGTAGAGGAGGCAAATATGGAGGAAAGAACAAATACTCCAATGGATGCTATGTATGTGGGAAGCCAAGGCATTATGCCAATGATTTCTACCAAAAATAAAAAGGAAACAATTACAAAGGCCATGGTAGCTATGGTAACTCATCCAATGCATCAAAAAATCAACATTTACTTTCCATGAGACATAGTATTGAAGCTAAAGCACATGATGAAGTATGCTATGAAGATGGTGGTTTTAGTAACCACATCTTGTGAAGAGAAGATGTATTTAGCACCCGTTTGGTACCAAAGCAAGGTACTTAAGTATTTTGTTTTGACAAATTCCCAAAAACTCCCACACCTTCTACAAAGAGAATTTGAAAAAATCCTTTAACATATGTATTAACTATAATACAAAGGTTAATGAAAAACCATAACATACATTAAATCATACTTTTTGTTCATGTTAAGGTACCTTGGTAAGTGAAGGAGATGAAAATTCTTAATGAAATGTGATTTTTGTAGAAAAAAAATCTAATGTATGAAAGAAAAATTATACCCATTCCTTGGAACATAGAGCACATAGTATGAAGCTGAAATTCACTTAGAAAAATCATTTTCAACTCAAATAAAGCCAATTATCATAACTCTATGCACCAAAAACAATAACTAAGTTCTACCCATATGTTTTAGAACAACTTATGGACATCCGAAGATGTGTACAATATGCTACCAATCATGGAAAGTATGATGACACCAACCAAGGTGTACAAATGTAAAATCAACTACTATGACTTTATTTACAAAAAAGAACAACAATGGCCTATGTATGATTCAAACAAATTAATGGGAATCATCCAAGGTGTACACGTTCAAGTTACCAACCAGACAATGTATGATGGAGCAAACCAAGGTTTACCCATACAAGAATAAAGCATTTATAGACATCTACCAAAATTTTAACAACTTTCAACACCAACGATAGTCTTCATTTGCGTGGGCATCAATTGAATTCTACTATGCAATCTGCATGACTAGTTTGTGGACACAAGACAAGGCATGCACATTTATGGTAGAGATCCAGTTTCTTCAAATGAACAAAGATAACAAGACCCTAATCAATGTATACACATAAGGGAACTACCAATTTGTGAAGATCAACCAAGTTTTTCACATCTACGTACACCAAGCAAAGCCTATATATATGTGGACACAAAACAATATATCAACATACAAATATGAACATCAAATCAACATAATTCCAAATTCTTAACATTTAGCTTGATGTGCAATAAAAAAACTATTTCCTACTAAAAAGAAAGAGTCACTTACACATAAAATCAAAAGAAAATATATTTTCTTTAGTATATTTAGAAAAAATATTTTTTTGGTAGTTATTATATGCACAAACACACATAGTCCCATGCACACATCACTACCAAAATACATAAACAAATCCCCCTTGAGAGTGATGCAGTGAACAAGGAGCTAGCACTCATGTATAAGAAAGTGCCAAGCTATGTGGAAAGAGATCAATCCACAAAAAGAAGTAAGCCCAAAGCTTTACAGAAGCTTCAAACTTATCCCTAGGTAGAGCGCTTGTGAAAAGGCATGCAATGTTATCCTGTGTAGGCACATATGACAAACTGATCTCTCTTGCAAAGAACCTCTCCTTGACATAATGATAGTGCACCTCAATGTGCTTTTTTGTGAGCATGGAACATAGGGCTCTTCGCAATGGCCAATGCACTCTGACCACCGGTAAAGATGGTGGTGGCAGAAGACTAACCAACAGCCATATCAACCAAGAGGCATCTGAGCCACACACCCTCAACAATTGCTATGAAAGCTTCCCTATATTGAGCTTCACAACTAGAAGTGGCCACAGTAGGTTGCATCTTGCCCAACCAAGATATGCATGAGCTACCAAGCATGTAGCAAAAACCACTACTGGACACACGAGTGTCATAGCAACTAACCCCATTCGAGTCAAAAAAAATCACACAAATCTAGCAGTATTGATCCCCCCTTGGGATTCTTTGACATGAAGCTATTTCTCCATCAACTTGCATAAATTGGATGCCCAAATAATGATGCAAATGCCCCAAATCTGATATCTCAAAGAGGCATGAAAATCAGTTTTAAATTCAGTAATGTGCTTCTCATTAGGACCAGTGAAAAGCATGCCATCAACATACATGACAATGATCAGAAGTACATCGTCTGCATGCTTAACGTATAAGGTGCTCTCAATTAGACTTCTCAAAATCATGTGCAATCAAATAGGCATGTATCTTTTCATACCAAGCATGTTGTGCTTGCTTCAGAAGATATAATGCCTTTTTCATCTTGCACACTTTGTTTTCATGCCCTTTCTACACAAAACCACGGGGTTGAAATACATACACTTCTTCATTTAAGTCACCATTCAAAAATGCAGTTTTAATGTCCAACTGATGTACATTCCAACCATGATGAGCTACAAGTGCACAGATGCTATGAGCAATGTTCATTCGGTAAGTAGCTGCAAAGGTCTTATCGAATTCAATGCCTCTCTCCTTAGCATAACCTTTTGCAATAAGTGTAGCCTTATACATGTCCATTGTTCCATTAGGATTACGTTTCAGCTTGTTTACCCATTTAGTTCCAATGGCCTTTTTGCCTAGATCCAAATCACATAAAGTCTAGGTACGATTCTTCATAATAACATCATATTCTGATATCATAGTAGCCATCCAATTTTTTGAATTTTGTGCTTCATCAAAAGAAACACGATCATCCTCATCACAAAGGCTAGAGGTAGCAATTGCATAGGAATCTGATGCAAAGGAAGCATTATGAGAGCCCTCAACGAGTACAATATGGCAAAGGCACATCTAATTTTATATCTCTCAAAGTATGCACTAGCCATTTAGGCATAGTTTTTGCTTCTTCTATATCAGATCTATCATCAACAAGTGCATCATATAAATCTGCATCAGAAATGGAATGATCTATGTCATCATGTGGAACTTGTAAAGATTGAGAAATTGCCTCATTTGGAGCAACACTTGATTCTCCACCTATAAAAAGAGGAAGCAAAGTGTCATATACATCTCTAGAGCTAACTGAATATGGTATATGAAAGTAATGGTTGAATGACATCTTCCACAAAAACAACATCATGGCTTACCAAAATGTGTTTATTCGATGGATGATACTGATGATAGCCTTTGATTTTAGAACTCCACCCAACAAAAATACATTTTATTGCTTTATCATCCAATTTCCTGCATCATTGTTCAGGCACTACTGCATATGCCAGACAACAAAAGAAATACAAATGAGAAAGAGATGGCTTGTGACCATGCCAAGCCTCAGGTGGAGTGATAGATTGCACTGCTTTGGTGGAACACAAGTTAAGTACACATGTTGTGCACATAATAGCCTCAAATCAGAAGCTATGTGGTAAAGCCTAACTTTTGACCATACACCTTGCCATCTCCATGAGAGACCTGTTGGATGTGATGGCTGGGTACAATCAGAAGATCAAGTTGGTGCTGCTAGACCTGCTTCACACCTGCCCTCTTTTCTCTTTAGATATGGTTAGGAGACTCCTTGAGCTTCCAAATGACACCAAGAAACTATATATGTGCTTTACAAAATGATTGAGTAATGACCAAATCAAAACAGATAAGTTTGAACCTGCATAAGTCCAAAAACTTGCTATTTCTGTAATGACACCTGCTCAGTCCTAAGCTCAGTGTGTCCAGCACACTTGCAATTGGTTTAATTCCTTCTGGGAGTATTAAATTAGCTTAACTAGCTACCATTAGCAAGTTAAATCACTCCAAATGATAAACTATATACTGAGCATGATGTTTAGCAAAATCAGGGACACTCCCGATTTTTTAGGAATCACACAGAAATATACCAGTGATCACTTCGACAGCGATTTCTCCCAATTGGCTGAATAGATTGACTTGAAATTTTGTAGTGTTGTAGAATGCTTTGAGCTGGTTCCAATGAGCCCTGGATCATCAAATTTGGTTCAGTAGATCTTGAGATATGCTCTGTTGAAGTTGACAGACTTGGAGGTAGTCACTCAGAGAAAACACAGAGTAAAGAACTATGAGTATATGTATTGATACTATCAAATGTACATTCCCATTGGCATGTAGAGTGATGCCCAATGGTACTCAGAGGTGTAGGCTAGGTAGTAGCTCTCACACTCTCACAAATATGCTTGGATTAGCCTCGGGAAGAGTGTTACATCACCCGCGACTTTTACATTGATTTTTATAGGAGTTTTTTGAATGAATTTGAATTTGAATTCAAATTAAAGCTCCCTTGATTCTCTCCACTAGACTTAGGGAGATATTCCCTCAACTAGATCATCTAACTTTTCCACGACTCTAGTCTAGTAGGTATGATTACATTGTTGATGAAGTCACATGGACTTTTACATGAGATAAAAGTAAGAATCAATAAGACTAAGTTCACATGATTATTGACTCTTGTGAATGTATCATCCAAGGGTTCAATCTTTTATGCTTTCCAAGGGTTCAATAGTCCAAGCTTCATGTTGGGTCTTCAAAGGCACAAAGCAAAGCCAAGTGTTAAGGCTTGTTTGCACCAACAGCTCCCCCTCAAGCCAAACACTTGCTTGAGTCTTCATATTTAGTCTTCAATGATATCCTGTAATCCAATCATGGATTTAAACTTGCATAGCTTGCTCCCATCCAGAGCTTTTGTAAGCAAATCTGCACATTGAATATTAGTGGACACATATGACAATTGGATTTCCTTGCTAAGTAATTTCTCCCTCACATAGTGGTAATGCACCTCTATGTGTTTTGTCCTAGCATGATACACAGGATTAGCAGCTAGATGAAGTGAACTTGTGTTATCACCAAATATGATAGGTGGCCTTGTGTATAGGCCCAATTCTGAATAGAGTAACTTCAACCATATTGCTTCTTGAGTGGCATTGGCTAGCCCTCTGTACTCTGCCTCAGTAGATGATAGAGCTACTGTAGGTTGTTTCTTGGATGACCAAGAAATTGGTTTATCACCTGCAAAGCATATGTAACCAGATGTACTCCTCCTGTCATCCTTGCAACCTGCCCAATCTGCATCTGAGTATACCTTGATGTCAATGTCTGATGAATATGGATAATACAAACCATGATTTTGTGTTCCCTTTAGGTACTTTACTATCTTCTTGGCTGCCTCCAAATGTGGTACTCTTGGTTTATGCATAAATTGACTAAGTACACTCACACCATATGAGATATCAATCCTAGTTAAGGTAACATAATTGAGACTACCTACCAAACTTTGGTAACCTGTAATATCCTTGAGTTCTTCTCCTTCATGTGCACTGAGTTTGTGGTTGACCTCCATAGGAATGTTTGAGATTTTAGCTTCCTGCAAGTTAAACTTCTTGACCATGTCCTGAATGTACTTCTTCTGAGTAATGAATATACCTGAATTTGTGTAGACCAATTCAAGTCCTAGGAAGTACTTCAATAATCCAAGATCATTGATCTTGAATTCCTTCATCATTTGACCTTTGATGTGTCTAATTCCTTGAACATCATTTCCTGTAATAATGATGTCATCAACATAGACACACAAGTATATTACCTCTGAATTGTTCTTCTTTATAAACAATGAAGTATCTGCTTTACTCATCACAAATCCTTGATCCAAAAGATAGGTTGTCAACCTATAGTTCCATGCTCTAGGTGCCTGCTTCAATCCATACAGAGCTTTCTTCAATTTGCAAACATGATTTACCTTATTGGGATCCTCATAGCCAGGTGGTTGTGACATGTAGACCTCTTCAGATATCCATCCATTCAAGAATGCATTCTTTACATCCAATTGGTACATGTTCCAATTCTTGGATGCAGCTACACTCACCATAATTCTGATAGTTGGCATCTTGGCCACAGGAGAAAATGTCTCCTCATAATCAATGCCTTGGGTTTGTGCAAAACCCTTGGCTACCAACCTAGCTTTGTACCTGCTTATTGTACCATCTGAGTTCCTTTTGAGTTTGTAGATCCATCTGGATCCTATCACCTTCATGGAGTCCTTCTTGGGTACCAAGTCCCAAGTATCACTCTCCTTGAGAGCCTCCATTTCTTCATCCATTGCTTCCTTCCATTCTGGTTTAGTAATAGCTTCCTCAAATGTACCTGGTTCTTCACTTAAGATATCCTTTGCAAGATATACAGAGTGCTTGGTTACAAGTGAAGTATCATATCCATACCTAATAGGTTTCTTCTTTTCCCTTGAAGATCTCCTCATAGCTTGAGTTGAGGATTCTGGATTATCTTCAAGTTGCTTCATCTTCATCTTCCCTTTTGATTTCCAAGCTTTGAACTCTTCAATGTTGATGGTGTCTTCATCATCTGAGCTTGTGTCCTCACTCTGAGTTGGTTCTTGCCTGACAAGCTTTGGAAAGTCTTCTTCCATATCATAAGGTAGGCTCACTTTCCTGCACTCATTATCATACCATGAATCATTTTCATCAAAGATGACATCTCTGCTTACCTTGAAGCCTTTGTTTGAGGGGTTATAGAACCTGTATCCTTTCTGATTCAAATCATAACCAATAAAGATACACTTCTCAGCCTTAGGGTCTAGCTTTCCCCTTACCTCTGAGGGAATATGCACATATGCAACACACCCAAAGATCTTGCAATGATCCAGAGATGGTCTCTTACCATGCCAAGCCTCATAGGGTGTCATTCCATCAAGTGTCTTTGATGGCAACCTGTTGATTAAGTATGTGGCAGTAGATACACTCTCTGCCCAAAGATAATTTGGTAGTTTCTTCTCATTGAGCATAGACCTAGCTGTCTCCACAATGATTCTATTTCTTCTTTCAGCTACCCCATTTTGTTCTGGTGAGTACCTTGTGGTAATCTCCCTCTTGATGCCTCTTTCCTGCAAGAACTCTTCAAAATCATTGGAGAAGTATTCTCCACCACCATCAGACCTTAACCTCTTCAAATGTCTACCTGTTTGATTCTCTACTAATGCAAGATACCTTTTGAAGCAATTAAATACTTCATCTTTATGTTTCATGAAGTACAAGACAGTCCATCTGCTATAATCATCTATAAAAGATACATAGTACCTTGATCCAGATATGGATGGCTCCTTGCTTGGTCCCCACACATCTGTATGCACCAATTCCAAGTAGTCTTCATGCATAAATCCTTTCTTGGTATATGGCAACCTGTGTGACTTACCAAATTGACAAGCCCCACACTTGTATATCATGTGTTGCTTGGATACATTAGGTATCCCAAGCACACATTGATCTCTGCTCATCTGCTTTATGGTTCTCTCTCCAATGTGACCCAATCTTTTGTGCCACATCTCCAATTCTGATAGGGTTTGGTCCCTATAGTTGTACAAGGCAATATTTTTAGTATCCTCAAGTTCAAAGGTAAACAATCTACCTGACTTCTCTCCCTTGGCTATCCTTCTGAACCCATGTCTTGGATCCTCCACAAATGCACCATGTTGAGTGAACCTGACCTGTAGACCTTTTTCAACAATCTGACCTACACTCATCAGATTCTTGGTGATTGTTGGAACATACAATACTCTGCTTAGCAAATTCTGATTACCATCACTTGTTTTGACATTACCTACTTTAACCACTGAGTGTTTAGTGTCATCACCTGTCTGCACTTGGTGCTTGCCTTTAGGTTCTTCCAAATCAGAGAGTAAGGCAACATTCCCAGCTACATGGTTAGAGCAACCTGAGTCAATATAGAACAAATGATCATCATTGATACCTGATTTAGATGTCATGTTCATAATCAACAAGGAATCATCTTGATCCTCTGCATAATTGTTGTAATCCTTTCTGTTCCTGTATCCTCCTTGATAATTGCCATTGTGATTGTAGCTATTGTTGTAGTTGTTGTTGTAATTATTGTTGTAGCCATGGTAGCCTTGAGATTGATTGAACCTGCCTCTGCCTTGGGAGTATCCTCCTCTTTGGTGACCTCTTCCTCTTTGGTTCTTGTAGTTTTTGTAGCATTCATCTGTAGTATGATTAGACAAGCCACAAATATTGCATGGAGATTGATTATAGGGTCTCCCCCTACCTAACTTACCTCCTCTGCCCCTACCTCTAGATGATCTACCTCTCCCTGCATAGTTTGCTTGGGAGGTGGATCCTTCTTCATCAACTTTTTTACTTTTACCCTTGTCTTTAGACTTCTTATCTGTATATAGGGCAGAGGGATTGTTACCTTTTGATTGCTCTCCATTCTTTGTGATCTTTGCTTCATGTGTGAATAGTTGTCCAATCAAAGTTGTTAGATCAGGTGCTTGGATGTCCATGTACAAGTCCATTGCAGTGGTAAAGCTCTCCCACTTGACATCTGCTTTGAGTCCATTGATCACTTGTCTGACTATTTGCTCTTCTTCAATTTCTTCTCCAACACTTGCAAGTTGATCTGCAATGTCTTTGACTTTGGTGACAAAATCTGAGACACATTGTTTTGATTGCTTCCTAAGAGTTGTAAACTCAATCCATAGCTGATTCTTTCTGGCCCTTGTGCTTGATGAGAAGTATGTTGACAAGGTCTCCCAAGTCTCTTGGGAAGTCTTACAGTTCCTAACATGAGGTAGAAGGAAATCAGAGATAGAGTTTAGAAGATATGACCTTGCTAAAGCATCTTTAGCACACCATTGATTAAGTCTCTCATGCTCATCCTTTGTAGGTAGGCCTCTGGTTTTGAATGAGGGCAACTCCTCATCTCCTGATATGTATCCATACAAGCTTCTCCCTTGTAGATAAGTCTTCATTCTTAATGACCATGCCTGGTAGTTATTCCTATCCAATTTGTCAATAAAGGAAGGGAAACCATCACCCATGATTACCTTGTTTTGCTCTGATACCACTGTTGGATGTGATGGCTGGGTACAATCAGAAGATCAAGTTGGTGCTGCTAGACCTGCTTCACACCTGCCCTCTTTTCTCTTTAGATATGGTTAGGAGACTCCTTGAGCTTCCAAATGACACCAAGAAACTATATATGTGCTTTACAAAATGATTGAGTAATGACCAAATCAAAACAGATAAGTTTGAACCTTCATAAGTCCAAAAACTTGCTATTTCTGTAATGACACCTGCTCAGTCCTAAGCTCAGTGTGTCCAGCACACTTGCAATTGGTTTAATTCCTTCTGGGAGTATTAAATTAGCTTAACTAGCTACCATTAGCAAGTTAAATCACTCCAAATGATAAACTATATACTGAGCATGATGTTTAGCAAAATCAGGGACACTCCCGATTTTTTAGGAATCACACAGAAATATACCAGTGATCACTTCGACAGCGATTTCTCCCAATTGGCTGAATAGATTGACTTGAAATTTTGTAGTGTTGTAGAATGCTTTGAGCTGGTTCCAATGAGCCCTGGATCATCAAATTTGGTTCAGTAGATCTTGAGATATGCTCTGTTGAAGTTGACAGACTTGGAGGTAGTCACTCAGAGAAAACACAGAGTAAAGAACTATGAGTATATGTATTGATACTATCAAATGTACATTCCCATTGGCATGTAGAGTGATGCCCAATGGTACTCAGAGGTGTAGGCTAGGTAGTAGCTCTCACACTCTCACAAATATGCTTGGATTAGCCTCGGGAAGAGTGTTACATCACCCGCGACTTTTACATTGATTTTTATAGGAGTTTTTTGAATGAATTTGAATTTGAATTCAAATTAAAGCTCCCTTGATTCTCTCCACTAGACTTAGGGAGATATTCCCTCAACTAGATCATCTAACTTTTCCACGACTCTAGTCTAGTAGGTATGATTACATTGTTGATGAAGTCACATGGACTTTTACATGAGATAAAAGTAAGAATCAATAAGACTAAGTTCACATGATTATTGACTCTTGTGAATGTATCATCCAAGGGTTCAATCTTTTATGCTTTCCAAGGGTTCAATAGTCCAAGCTTCATGTTGGGTCTTCAAAGGCACAAAGCAAAGCCAAGTGTTAAGGCTTGTTTGCACCAACAAGACCTATTCTTACTTTTAACAAATCCATTTTGTTGAGGTGTGTACAGTACTTTACACCAATGTTTTATTCCATGCTCAACCAAAAATGCATCAGAAGACATATATTCCCCCCTCGATCAAAATAGAGGGTGCCTAATTACATGCTGACTAATTTTTAGCCATAACCAAAAACTGTTTGAAGCACATAAACACTTTGGACTTTGCTTTTAGTAGATACACCCATGCATGCGTTGAGAAATCATCAATAAAGGTCACAAAGTAAAGGTAGTTTCCAAAACAAGGTGTCTGCATAGGATCACTGACATCACTATGAACAAGCTGCAATTTATGAGTGATTCGAACTAAACCATCTTTTGGAAATGAGGAAAGCTACATTTTTCCCAAAATATAGCCTTCACATACATGTTTACAAGGTGCCTCAAGTTTGGGCAGAGAAGACACCATTTCACATTTCTGCAAGCATAACAAACTAGCAAAATTTAGATGATCAAAGCTTTGCATATGAGATAGCCTGAGAATCTTGAACTACACATGTTGAATCATTCATTGATTTTGGATAGTCTATGAGCTTATACAACCCACGACATAAAATTCCAGAAGCAATAATAGCATCACCATTTGAGAGATCATGAGTTGTACATTTGTGATCAACAAATTTAACAACCAAGACAATCTTGGCTAATGTTGAAACTCACAATATATTTTTCTTGATCCCTGGTGCATACAAAGCATCTGAAAATGTGAAGAATTACCATCAATAGTAGTCAAAATGATCTTACCAACTCCCATTACTATTGGAGTTCAAGGTTTGCGGGAGCACGTGAATAGCTCAAGGAAGAAGAAGAAGAATCTTGGAGCACAACACACAATACTAAATGTATTATTAAGTGAATGTACAAAGATAAGTAACCCGTTAGGTTTATAGATATACAAGTTGGGGGAAAAGCCCTCCTAAAGAGGAAAAAGGTGCCCCAATGATCCTAAGTGTGTTCACACACATCACTACCAAAATATATCAACAAATCCCTCCTGGGAGTGATGCGGTGGACAAGGAGCTCGCACTCATGTATAAGGAAGTGTCAAGATATGTGGAAAGAGATCAATCCACAAAGGAAGTAAGCCCAAAGCTTTGCAGAGAGCTTCAAACTTCTCTCAAGGCAGAGCCTTTGTGAAAAGATTTGCAATGTTATCTTGTGTGGGCATGTATGCCAAACTAATCTCTTTAGCAGAGAACCTCTCCCTGACATAATGATAATGCACCTCAATGTGCTTGTGCGAGCATGGAACACAGGGTTCCTCACAATTGTCAATGTGCTCTAATTATCAGTGAAGATGGTGGTAGTAGAAGACTGACCAATACCCAAATTAGCCAAAAGGCATCTTAGCCACACACACTCAACAATCATTGTGAAAGTTGCCCTATACTCAGCCTCACAACTAGAAGTGGTCACACTAATATGATTCTTGCTCAACCAAGATATGCACGAGCTAGCAAGCATGAAGCAAAAACCACTAGTGGACACATTAGTGTCATAGCAACCAACCTAATCAGAGTAAAAAAAAAAAAGCATGTAAATATGTTGGTAGTGATCCCCCCTTGGGATAAAATAATCCAAGTAGTTAGATACCACTCAACTAGCAAAAGATGTGCTTAACCGCGTGCCAATGCTTTACACCTGGGAAATGCATAAACCTGCTTATCTGTGAGACAATAATCTATATATCATTCCAAGTTATGCATAAGTAAATCAAGCATCCAATAGCCTGCTCATAGAGAACAACATCAAATACATCTCGAGCATCAAATACATCCTCCTCGTGCATGCAACCATGGATGGATGGATTAGTGTGGAATTCTTAGGAAAGAGATAGCAAAGACTAGATACAAAGTATGACAACTCTTAGAAGTGATTTAGTAGCTGTAACAAAGACGTATGATGACTCTATTGCAAGCGATTCAGTAGTCCAAATAGACAAGCAAGATCCCGCATGCCTCAGTAAGCGAAAACAAAATTAGAAATGAAATGGAAAAATTTATTGTTGTCACATCTATTTACTAAATGAAACAATGTATCAAAAAACACAGATCGATCTCACATGACCACATTGGCCATACCACGTCAACTGAGATTTACACATTTGTCTGCAAAGTTCACAAAGAAGTTAGCAAGTCAGGTATTAGTTCATCTATAAAATGGGAGAAGAAAATTTATCTAGAATACTTTGAAGGTTTCCATATCATAGATGGAAAAATATTCGATGCCAAAAAGACAAAAGCGTTTCTATTCTTACATGTGCCTTTCATTTTTTTTGCATTCTATTATGTTTGGTACTTTTCTTACCTCTTAGGTTCTTCAAGGATTAATAATGATATGCTTGTATGATTATTAACTACTATCTTTGTAGTTCAAGTCTCCTGTACCTATCGAAGGTTGAAAGAATAAGTTGTCGAATTGATCGATGTTTTTTATTTTGGAAAATGTAAACTCATGTTGGTTTTCACTGCATTTTCATCTACAACATGGGCAGATAGGAAGTGTTCATTTGATGCAGGCTCTTGTTCTCACCTTAACTTTTATCACTTTGGCCTTACTTTCCCAAACTCGAAACTCTTGGTATCTTTAGCTCAAGTTTACATAGTAGAAACCACATTAGCAAACCTTCTGGTAAAGCTTTTTCATCAATATAGAATTTTTTCACCAAGACTCAATGCCTCAAGAGAAGATTTTGGTAATTTGGGGGACTTCATATATATAGAAATACAGAAGGTTTATTGTTGTATGTGTATGTGTATATCAATGTGTATGTGTATGTGTATGTGCATGTGTATGTGTATGTGTATGTGTATGTGTATGTGTATGTGTATGTGTATGTGTATGTGTATGTGTATGTGTATGTGTATGTGTATGTGTATGTGTATGTGTATGTGTATGTGTATGTGTATGTATGTGTGTGTGCATGTATATGAGTATGTAAATGTGGGTATGTGTGTGTATGTATATATTTATATGTGTATGTGTATGCGTGTGTATATATAAATAGATAGAAAAATAAAAAATATATCTTGATGGTGTTGAAATAGATACAATACTCCATCCAAAACGATTTTGAAGTTTGAGAATAAGGAAGCTTGCACTTTGTCGTGTCAAGCAACTTCCTTCATATATATGCTTTAGACATTCTTCTCGAAGATAATTCTCATTTTTAGAGATATCAACACTTTTGCTATCATTTTGATACCAATCCTCAATAAAATTTGTCATGTCATGATCATCATCATCATCATCATCATCATCATCATCATCACCACCACAAAAACCTTGTAGTTTATCTTCTTTTGAATATAGTTCTTTCAATCTTGCATAGCCTTCTCATGGATGCTTCTGATAAATGAGGTCTTACTAGAAACTCTGAATGTTGTGGTAGAAGATAATCAATATCATAACCTGGAATCTACATACATGAATAAAAATCATTAGTATTCCATACACGAATGAAAAATAAACTTAGAATACAAATTTAAATATGTAAGTTAATTTTTAAAAGAGTTTCAATTCATAAGAGTTTTCACTGCAACACAAGATAGGTGGACAGAAAGTTTTCATTGCTCCCTAAAAGGTGCCCTTGGAGATATACACCATCCATAATTCACTAATAATTTATAACCAGCGCGTAAAGAAGTAATAGCATTAACAACTATGTATCTTGCTACATTTCTACTCATATATGGTGATTCATGAATATTTTCACGCTCTTCAAGTGTGCAATTACTCTTTGAACTATTATATCCTCAACTATTGTCTATTAAACCTACTATATCTCCATGCATGTAAGGTCTTCCATCAATATATAATCTTTCATTTTTTGCATGTGTAATCCCTCTACTAGCAAGAGAAGCTGCATTCAAGCATAATCCATAAGTACTCATGCTTTGAACGTAACTTGTAAGTCTATGCCAATCTCCCCATTTATATATAGGACCACAAATTGACATAAGAGTGACTGTAGAGTTTGGAGGCACATACAAATCCTCTACAATAAAGAGACCACGGTCAACACTAGTGATAAAGGAGGGAGCAATTATATAGCGATTTGTTGGAGTTTGTGGTCTGCAGAAGCATGCGAACAACACATGGAAGAAGAAGAAGTTTGGAGCACAACACACAATATTGAATGTATTACCACTAGAATGTACAAAGATAAGTAACCCATTAGGGTAGTAGGCGTATACAAAAGCCGGGGGAAAAAACCTCCTAAAGAAGGAAAAAAGTGCCGGGGTGGTCCTAGAGTGTTTGCACATATCACAACCTAAATATATCAACAAATCCCCCCTGGGAGTGATGCGGTGAACAAGGAGCTGGCACTCATGTATAAGGAAGTGCCAAGCTATGTGGAATCAATCCACAAAGGTAAGTAACCCCAAAGCTTTGCACAAAGCTTCAAACTTCTCCCTAGGCATAGCCTTCATGAAAATGTCTGCAATGTTCTCTTGAGTGGGCACATATTCTAAATTGATCTCTCCAGTAGAGAACCTCTCCCTGACATAATGATAATGCACCTCAATGTTCTTAGTGCGAGCATGGAACACAGGGTTCCTCGCAACTGTCAATGCGCTCTGACTGTCAGTGAAGATGGTTGTGGCAGAAGATTGACCAACACCCAAATCAACCATAAGGCGTCTAAGCCACACACACACTCAAGAGTCACTTTGAAAGCTGCCCTATACTCAGCCTCACAACTGGAAGTGGCCACAGTAGGCTACTTCTTGCGCAACCAAGATATACATGAGCTAAGAAGCACAAAGAAAAAGCCACTAGTGGACACACGAGTGTCATAGCAACCAACCCAGTTAAAGTCAGAAAAAGCATGTAAATCTGGTGGGAGTGATCCCCCCTTAGGATAAAACAAACCAAGTAGCCAGGTACCACTCAAGTAGCAAAAGATGTGCTTAACCACCTGCCAATGCTTAACACCTCAACAATGCATAAACCTGCTCATCTATGAGACAACAAACTGAATATCTGGCTGATGCATAAGTAAATCAAGCATCTAACAGCCTGCTGATAGAGAATAACATCAAATGCATCTCTAGCATCATGATGACTCAATCATAAACTTGCCTCCATAGGAGTGGCAATAGGCACTAGAAGGAATACCGACACATAGTGATGGTTAATGCAACACAATTTCATCGCTATATAATTGCATCAAGCATTGCAATAAGCATCGAGCATGCGACATCATTTAAATGATGAAAGCTTCCATGTTCATTTTGTTGATATATTTAGGTAGTGATGTGTGTGAACACTCTGGGACCACCGGGGCATTTTTTTCCCTCTTTAGGAGGTTTTTTCCCCCCGCTTGTATGTATGCCCATTGCCCTAACATGCTACTTCTCTTTGTACATTCTAGTGGTAATACATTCAGTATTGTGTGTTGTGCTCCAAGCTTCTTCTTCTTCTTCATTGTGCTATTTGCGTGCTTCCGCAGACGTGTAACTCCTTTGGTATCAACGAAGGTTGCCGCTTCATCTAGGGCATCGTCGACACTCCTCCGGTCACAGTCTTAGAATCGCACAAAATTTGGTATGCATACTCAAGGTAATTAGAAGATGAAAACAGCTTCGTAATGTGGTGCTAAAATCGCCATCTGACCTCGTTTTGGTCTCCAAATGCACTATCACAATGCTTGTGCAAGTTATTTCATCTTTTTGTGCCGAAGATATATACCAGTTTCGGTTTGCCAGTATAAGCATCTCGAAGTTTGCTACAGGTCTAGCAGAACTTGTTTGGGTAGTTCTGTTCAACTTTTTCAGATACAATCATTTTTCTGCATCAAGGTATTTTAGTCAGTGGCCATGGCTCAAAGCAATGATGTATTGCGTATGTTGGCTGTTGAGGATAAGTTGGATGGTACCAATTATCCATTGTGGACTTATATGATGCGTCATGTATTGGTCACAAAAGGACTGTGGAATATTTTGCAAAGTGTTGAAAAATGTCCTATTACACTTGCGAACACAGGCACTAAACCTAATGCAGATGGTGTCAAAGATGATGACATTCTACAGATTCCTGTTTGTGCCACTGTTTTTTTTGTACCTATTGTAGAGCAAATTTGTTGGGATGGCAGAGATGCTCAGGCACATGCATTGATAGCTTTCCTCACATTTGCTCTTGCAAAATAGCTAAGGATGCTTGGGATACACTTACCACATTGTACCAGGCTAGGAATGAGGCTCGGTGGTTGGAGAGTGAGCACATGAATGTGTTGATATATTTAGGTAGTGATGTGTGTGAACACTCTAGGACCGCCGGGGCACTTTTTTCCCTCTTTAGGAGGTTTTTTCCCCCCGGCTTGTATATACGCCTATTGCCCTAATGGGCTACTTATCTTTGTACATTCTCTAGTAATACATTCAGTCTTGTGTGTTGTGCTCCAAGCTTCTTCTTCTTCCTTGTGCTTTTCGCGTGCTTCCGCAGACGTCTAACTCCAACAATTGGTATCAGAGCAGGTCGTTGCTTCTTCTAGGGCGCCGTCGACACTCCTCCGTTTGCAGTCTCAGATTCGCACAAAATTTGGTGAGCATACTCAGGGATCTGAGCTCGTTTCGGCCTCCGAACGCACTATCACAGTGCTTGTGCAGGCTATTTCGTCCTTTTGTGCCAAAGGTATATACCAGTTTCTGTTCGCCAGTTTAAGCGTCTCGAAGTCTGCTACAGGTCTAGCAGAACTCGTCTGGGCAGTTCTGTTCAACTTTTTGAGATATAGTCAATTTTCTGCATCAAGGTATTTTAGTCACCGGCCATGGCTGAAAGTAGTGATGTATTCCGTATGTTGGCTGTTGAGGATAAGTTGGATGGTACCAACTACCCATTATGGGCTTATATGATGCGACATGTACTGGTTGCAAAAGGACTGTGGAACATTGTGCAGGGTGTTGAAAGACGTCCTGTTACACCTGTAACGACAGGTACTGCAAATACAGGTGTTGGAGCTGATGAAGATGGTGTCGAAGATGATATTCCGCAGATTCCTGTTCGTGCTGCTGTTTCTGTTGCACCTACTGCAGAGCAGATTCGTTGGGATGGCAGAGATGCCCAGGCACATGCATTGATAGCTTTGTCTGTCAAACGTGCCATTATTCCTCACATTCGCTCTTGCAGAACAGCAAAGGATGCTTGGGATACACTTACCACTTTGTACCAGGCTAGGAATGAGGCTCGTGTTGCTTACCTCCGAAAACAGTTGGAGAGTGAGCACATGAATGAAGGTGATTCGATGGACAATTTTCTTACAAAGATCAAAGACCTGAAGGAACAATTGATTTCTGCTGATGAGGTTATACCAGATAGCTCACTTGTGCAGACCGTTCTGAATGGCCTTCCTGATTCATATCAGAGTTTTGCCTCTACTCTTCGATTGATGATGAAAGGCAATCCGAATGCCTTGTCATTTGAGGAATTAGTCTCTGTTCTGTTGTAGGAAGATCAGTCCAGGCAGAACAGGTCCATTATGCGTGTTGCAGATCAAGCTTTCCTGGCTAGTCAGAAGGGCAAAGGAAAATGGAGCTCTTCTACTAGTAAGCAGAAATCTGCAAATGCTGCACAATCGAAGAACCAGGATAAAGATGAGAAGAAATCAGAAAAGCAGAAATTGTTCTGCAAGTACTGTAAAGGAAATGATCATATTATAAAGAACTGTCCAAAACTGGCTGCTAAAGAGGCAAAGAAGAAAGAGGCTGGAATGGTTGTTGCAGAGGCCTCTACACCAAAAACAGAGTCTGCAAATCTTGTGCAGGAAGAAGAATGGGCGTTTACTACTGTCTGCAGTTTTGACCCATCTTCTCATGATCAGTGCATGTCTGCAGTAGACTCAGATGTTTGGTACTTTGACAGTGGGGCAACCAAACATATTACCTCGCAGCGCAGTTTCTTCTCTTCACTCGAGCCTGCCCCTACAGGGAATACTGTCACATGCGCCAATAACTCCTCTTATCCTGTTAAGGGAGTTGGTAAGATCATTCTGACTACTGCTGATGGTAGTTCTTTCACTTTGTCAGATGCTTTATTTGTGCCAGGGATCAAAAAGAACCTGTTATCAGTTTTTGCATTAGCCAAGATTGGCTTGGTTGTGAAATTCGTTGATGACAGGTGTACAATCCATGATCTCTCAAATGGCGATGTGATTATTGCTTCTGGCATTTTATGTCGTGGGCTGTATAAGCTCATAGACTATGAAAAATCTCTGAATGATTCGGCATGTGCAGTTCATGATTCTCAGGCTATGTCAGATGCAAAGCTTTGGCATGCACGCTTTGGTCATCTGAATTTTGCTAGTTTGTTACGCCTGCAGAAATCTGAAATGGTGTCCTCTTTGCCCAAACTTGAGGCACCTGGAAAACATGTTTGTGAAGGCTGTATTTTGGGCAAAATGCAGCGTTCTTCCTTTCCAAAAGATGGTTCAGTTCGGGCTATGCAGAAATTGCAGCTTGTACATAGTGATGTCTGTGGTCCTATGCAGACACCCTCTTTTGGAAATTACCTTTACTTCGTGACTTTCATTGATGATTTTTCCAGGCATGCATGGGTATATCCACTCAAAGCAAAGTCCGAAGTGTTCACGTGCTTCAAACAGTTTTTGGTTTTGGCTGAAAATCTGTCAGCATGTAAAATGGGCACCCTCCGTTCTGATCGAGGGGGGGAATATATGTCTTCAGATTTTAATGCATTTCTAGCTGAACGTGGGATAAAACACCAGTGTACAGTGCCGTATACACCTCAACAGTATGGAGTTGCTGAACGAAAGAACAGGTCACTCATGGAGATGGCAAGGTGCATGGTCAAAAGTCAGGCTTTACCACATAGTTTCTGGCTTGAGGCTGTCATGTGTGCAGCATATGTACTGAACAGGTGTCCCACGAAAGCGTTGCAGTCTATCACTCCATATGAGGCTTGGCATGACCGCAAGCCATCTGTTGCTCATCTGCGTGTTTTTGGTTGTTTGGCATATGCATTAGTGCTTGAACAACATCGCAGAAAATTGGATGATAAGGCAGTAAAATGTATTTTTGTTGGGTACAGTTCTGAAAGTAAAGGCTATCGTCTGTATCATCCACAGACTAAACGCATTCTGGTTAGCCGTGATGTTGTCTTTGTGGAAGATGCTATTCAGCCATTGCTTTCATGTACTAAGGAGACATCTGTTAGCTCCAAAGACATGTATGATACTTTGATGCCTCTTTTTACAGGTGGACAGGCTAGCGCTGGTCCTAATGAGGCAACTTCTCAGCCTTTGCAGGTTTCATATGATGATGCAGATTATTCCATTTTTGATGCAGATTTACATGATGCACTTGTTGATGAGAGAGCTGATATTGAACAGGCAAAAACTATGCCAAAATGGCTGGTGCAGACTTTGCGTGACAGCAAATTAGATGCACCTTTGTCATATCGTACTCGTTCAGGCTCTCATAGTACCTCCTTTGCATCAGATTGCTATGCTATGGCTGCATCTAGTCTCTGTGATGAGAATGAGCCTGTTTCTTTTGATGAAGCACAAAATTCAGAAAATTGGATGGCTGCTATGGAATCTGAATATGATGCTATAATGAAGAATGGTACATGGTCTTTATGTGACTTGCCTCCTGGCAAGAAGGCCATTGGCACTAAGTGGGTATACAAGCTGAAGCGTAAACCTGATGGTACAGTTGATAGGTATAAGGCTAGGCTTGTTGCAAAGGGTTATGCGCAGGAAAGAGGCATTGATTTTGATGAGACCTTTGCACCTACATGCCGTATGACTACTGTTCGGAGCATTTGTGCACTTGCAGCCCATCATGGTTGGAATGTACATCAGTTGGACATTAAAACAGCATTTCTGAATGGTGACTTGCATGAAGAAGTGTATGTTTTTCAGCCCCGTGGCTTTGTGCAGAAAGGGCATGAAAACCAGGTGTGCAGGTTAAAGAAGGCGTTATATGGTTTAAAGCAAGCACCACGTGCTTGGTATGAGAAAATACATGCCTATTTGATTGCACATGGTTTTGAGAACAGTCCAACTGAAAGCACCTTATATGTTAAGCGTGCTAATGATGTGCTTTTGATCATTGTTGTCTATGTAGACGACATGCTGCTCACTGGTCCTCTTGAGAAGCATATTGCTGATTTCAAGGCTGATTTGCATGCCTCATTTGAGATGTCTGATTTGGGGCATTTGCATCACTATTTGGGCATTCAGTTTATGCAAGTTGATGGTGGAATGGCTTTGTGTCAAACGAAATATATTGACACATTATTGCAGCGTTTTGGCCTTGAAGACTGTAAGCCTATTGCCACTCCTATGGAGACAGGTTTACGATTGAGTCTTCATGATGCTGGAGATGCATTTGATGCTGTTCTCTATCAGCAGGCTGTTGGATGCTTGATTTACTTATGCATTACTCGGCCAGATATTCAGTTTGCTGTCTCACAGATGAGCAGGTTTATGCATTGCCCAGGAGTCACGCATTGGAAAGCGGTTAAGCGCATCTTTCGCTACTTGAGTGGTACTCGGCTACTTGGGTTGTTTTATCCCAAGGGGGGATCACTACCGCCAGATTTGCATGCTTTTTCTGACTCAGATTGGGCTGGTTGCTATGACACTCGTGTGTCCACCAGTGGTTTTTGCTTCATGCTTGGTAGCTCATGTATATCTTGGTTGAGCAAGAAGCAGCCTACTGTGGCCACTTCCAGTTGTGAGGCTGAGTATAGGGCAGCTTTCACAGCGACTGTTGAGTGTGTGTGGCTCAGACGCCTTATCGCTGATTTGGGTGTTGGCCAGTCTTCTGCCACCACCATCTTCACTGACAGTCAGAGCGCATTGGCAGTTGCGAGGAACCCTGTGTTCCATGCTCGCACTAAGCACATTGAGGTGCATTATCACTATGTCAGGGAGAGGTTCTCTGCTGGGGAGATCAGCTTGGCATATGTGCCCACGCAGGAAAACATTGCAGACCTTTTCACGAAGGCTCTGCCTAGGGAGAAGTTTGAAGCTTTCCGCAAAGCTTTGGGCTTACTTCCTTTTGTGGAGTGATTTCCACATAGCTCGGCACTTCCTTATACATGAGTGCCAGCTCCTTGTTCACCGCATCACTCCCAGGGGGGATTTGTTGATATATTTAGGTAGTGATGTGTGTGAACACTCTAGGACCGCCGGGGCACTTTTTTCCCTCTTTAGGAGGTTTTTTTCCCCCGGCTTGTATATACGCCTATTGCCCTAATGGGCTACTTATCTTTGTACATTCTCTAGTAATACATTCAGTCTTGTGTGTTGTGCTCCAAGCTTCTTCTTCTTCCTTGTGCTGTTCGCGTGCTTCCGCAGACGTCTAACTCCAACAGAATGAAGGTGGTTCTATGGACAATTTTCTGACAAAGATCAAGGATTTGAAGGAATAGTTGATTTCTACTGATGAAGTCCTTCCTCATAGTTCACTTGTGCAGACTGTTCTAAATGCTCTTCCCGACTCATATCAGAGTTTTGCTTCTACTCTTCATTTGATGATGAAAGGCAATCCAAATGCCTTAACAGTTGAAGAGTTAGTTTATGTTTTGTTGTAGGAAGATCAGTCTAGGCAGAACATGTCTATTATGCATGTTGCATAAAGCTTTCATGGCTACTAAGAAGGGCAAAGGTAAATGGAGCAGTAAGCAAAAATATGCAAATGCTGCACATTCGAAGAAGGAAGACATAGATGAGAAGAAATAAGAAAAGCAAAAATTATTTTGAAAATACTATAAAGCAAATGATCATGTTATTAAGAGTTCTCCAAAACTGGGTGCTAAAGAGGCAAAGAAGAAGGAGGCTAGAATGGTTGTTGTAGAGGCCTCCACACCCAAAACAGAGTCTCTAATCTAGTGCAGAATAAAGAATGGGCGTTTACCCTCCGTTCTGATCGAGGGGGGGAAAATATGTCTTCTAACTTTAATGCATTTTTGGTTGAACATTGGATAAAACATCAGTGTAGAGTGCCATATGCACCTCAACAGAATGGAGTTGTTGAACAAAAGAATAGGTCGCTCATGCAGATGTCGAGGTGTATGGTCAAGAGTCAAGCTTTACCCCATAGTTTCTGGCTTGAGGTTGGCATGTATGCAGCATATGTACTTAACAGGTGTCCCACTAAAGTGCTATAGTCTATCACTCCATATGAGGCTTGGCATAAAGCAATATAATGTATTTTTATTGGGTATAGTTCTAAAAGCAAAGGCTATCCTCTGTATCATCCACAGACTAAATGCATTCTGGTTAGCCGTGATCTTGTTTTTGTGGAAGATGCTATGCAGCCCTTACTTTCATGTACGAAGAAGACATTTGTTAGCTCCAAAGACATGTATTATACTTTGCTGCCTCTTTTTATAGGTGGACAGTCTAGTGCTTGTCCTAATGAGGAAACTTCTCAGCCATTGTACATTTCATGTGATGATGCAGATCATTCCATTTCTAATGCAGATTTGAATAATGCACTTGTTGATGAGAGAATTGATATTGAGGAGGCAAAAATTATGCCAAAATGGCTAGAGCAAACTTTGTGTGACAATAAATTAGATGCACCTCTGTCATATCGTACTCGTTCATGCTCTCATAGTGCCTCTTTTGTAGTAGATTGCTTTGCTATGGTTGCATCTAGTCTCTATGATGAGACTGAACTTGTTTTGTTTGATGAAGCATAAAATTCTGAACATTGGATGGCTGCCATGCAATTTGAATATGATGCTATCATGAAAAATGGTACCTGGTCTTTATGTGACTTGCCTCTTAGCAACAAGGCCATTGGCACTAAGTGGGCATACAAGTTGAAGCAGAAACCTGATGGAACACTGGACATGTATAAGGCTAAGATTGTTGCAAAGGGTTATGCATAAGAAAGAGGCATTGATTTTGATGAAACCTTTGCACCTACTTGCGGAATGACTACTGTTCGTAGCATTTGTGCACTTGTAGCTCATAGTGACTTGCATGAAGAAGTGTATGTTTTTCAGCCCTTTGGCTTTGTGCAGAAAGGGCATGAAAACTAGGTGTGCAAGTTAAAGAAGGCATTATATGGTTTAAAGCAAGCACCACGTGCTTGGTATGAAAAGTGTATGTATATGTATGTCTATGTATGTGCGTGTGTACACATGTATGTGAGTGTATGCATATGTGTATGTATGTATGTATGTATGTATAACAATATATATATTTATTTATTTTTTTATAACAATATATATATATATATATATATATATATATATATATATATATGTATATATATATATATATATATATATATATTATTTATCTATTTATCTCTCGTCTCAATCCCCGCACAAATGTGCCGGGAGAAATTGATTTTTTTTTAATGAAACCAAAGCATCGCTTATGCGATACTAGAGCAACGTTGGGAGTTTGCCAATGTCACTAGTAGCGTGGTTAATTAGCAATGCTAATAGTGGTGGTTAAAATAGCATCGCATAAGCGACGCTTTTCATTGCTTATATGATGCCAATTATTTAAAATAAAAATATAAAAAGTGGTCATCGCTTATGCGACGCTCTAGACAATCAACGTTGCATAAGCGACGAACCTTGCTTTTCTTTTCAATGGGGGGCGTTGCTACCTCCCCTCCCCCTGATTCTAGTAGCGAGGTTTATAGTCTTCAAGGCCAAAATGCTACAATAATGTGTCAATATATTTCGTTTGACACAAAACCATTCCATTGTTGGAGTTAGATGCCTGCGGAAGCACGTGAACAACACAAGGAAGAAGAAGAAGCTTGGAGCACAACACACAATACAGATTGTATTACCACTAGAATGTACAAAGATCAGTAGCCTGTTAGGGCAATAGGCGTATATACAAGCTGGGAAAAAAAAACCTCCTAAAGAGGGAAAAAAGTGCCCCGGTGGCCCTAGAGTGGTCACACACATTACTACCTAAATATATCAACAAATCGCCCATGGGACTGATGCGGTGAACAAGGAGCTTGCACTCATGTATAAGGAAGTGCCAAGCTATGTGGAAATCACTCCACAAAAGGAAGTAAGCCCAAAGCTTTGCGGAAAGCTTCAAACTTCTCCCTAGGCAGAGCCTTCATGGAAAGGTCCGCTATGTTCTCCTACGTGGGCACATATGCCAAGCTAACCTCCCCAACAGAGAACCTCTCCCTGACATAATGATAATGCACCTCAATGTGCTTAGTCCAAGCATGGAACATAGGGTTCCTCGCAACTGCCAATGCTCTCTGACTGTCAGTGAAGATGGTGGTGGCAGAAGACTGACCAAGGCATGTATCTTCTCATACCAAGCACGTGGTGCTTGCTTTAAACCATATAATGCCTTCTTTAACCTGCACACCTGGTTTTCATGCCCTTTTTGCACAAAGCCATGGGGCTGAAAAACATACACTTCTTCATGCAAGTCATCATTCAAAAATGTTGTTTTAATGTCCAAATGATGTACATTCCAACCATGATGAGTTGCAAGTGCACAAATGCTACTAACAGTAGTCATTTGGCATGTAGATGCAAAGGTTTCATCAAAATCAATGCCTCTTTCCAGCGCATAACCCTTTGCAACAAGCCTAGCCTTATACCTATCAACCGTTCCATCAGGCTTACTTTTCAACTTGTAAACCCACTTAGTGCCAATGGCCTTCTTGCCTGGAGGCAAGTCACATAAAGACCAAGTACCATTCTTCATTATAGCATCATATTCAGATTGCATAACAACCATCCAATTTTCTGAATTTTGTGCTTCATCAAACAAAACAAGCTCATTCTCATCACAGAGACTAGATGCAGCCATAGCATTGAATCTGATGCAAAAGAGGCACTATGAAAGCCTGAACGAGTACGATATGATAGAGGTGCATCTAATTTAATGTCACACAAATTCTACACTAGCCATTTTGGCATACTTTTTGCCTCCTCAATGTCATCTCTCTCATTAACAAGTGCATCATGTAAACCTACATCAGAAATGGGATGATCTGCATCATCACATGAAACCTGCAAAGGTTGAGAAGTTCCTTAGTACATCAAAGCAATGGCTGAATGACATCTTCCACAAAAAAAACATCACGGCTAACCAGAATGCGTTTGGTCTATGGATGATACAAACGATAGCCTTTACTTTCAGAACTATGCCCAACAAAAATACATTTTACTTCTTTATCATCTAATTTTCTGCGATGTTGTTCAGGCACTAATGCATATGCCAAACAACCAAAAACACGCAGATGAGCAACAGATGGCTTGCGATCATGCCAAGCCTCATATGGAGTGATAGACTGCAGTGCTTTAGTGGGACACCTGTTAAGTACATATGCTGCACACATGATAGCCTCAAGCCAGAAACTATGTGGTAAAGCCTGACTCTTGACCATACACCTCGCTATCTCCATGAGTGACCTGTTCTTTTGTTCAGCAACTCCATTTTGTTGAGGTGTATATGGCACTGTACACTGGTGTTTTATCCCGCGTTCAACCAGAAATGCATTAAAATCAGAAAGACATATATTCTGCCCCGATCAGAACGGATGGTGCCCACTTTACATGCTGACAGATTTTCAACCAAAACCAAAAACTATTTGAAGCACATGAACACTTCGGACTTAGCTTTCAATGGATTACCCATGCATGCCTGGAATATCAAAAGAGGGTGTCTACATAGGACCACAGACATCACTATGAACAAGCTACAATTTTTGAGTAGTCGGAACTGAACCATCTTTTGGAAATGAGGAACACTGCATTTTGCCCAAAATACAGCTTTCACATACATGTTTATCGGGTGCCTCAAGTTTGGGCAAAGAGGACACCATTTCAGATATCTACAGGCGTAGCAAACTAGCAAAGTTTAGATGACCAAAGCGTGCATGCCAAAGCTTTGCATCTAAAATAGCCTGAGAATCATGTACTGCACATGCCAAATCATTCATCGATCTTTCATAGTCTATGAGCTTATATAGGCCAGGACATAAAATGCCAGAAGCAATAATCATGTCACCATTTGATAGATCATGAACTATACATCTATCATCAACAAATCTCACAACCAAGCCAATCTTGGCCAATGCAAAAACTGATAACAGATTCTTCTTGATCCCTGGCATAAATAAAGCATCTGACAAAGTGAAAGAACTGCCATCAACAGTGGTCAGAATGATCTCACCAACTCCTATAACAGGATAAGAGGAGTTGTTGGCGCATGTAACAGTATTCCTTGTAGGGGCAGGCTTGAGTGAAGAGAAGAAACTACGCTGTGAGGTAATATGTTTGGTCACCCCACTGTCAAAGTACCAAACATCTGAGTCTACTGTAGACATGCACTGCTCATGAGAAGATGGGTCAAAACTGCAAACATTAGTAAATGCCCATTCTTCTTCTTGCACAAGATTAGTAGACTCTGTTTTTGGTGTAGAGGCCTCTGCAACAACCATTCCAGCCTCTTTCTTCTTTGCCTCTTTAGATGCAAGTTTTGGACAATTCTTTATGATATGATCATTTCCTTTACAATACTTGCAAAACAATTTTTGCTTTTCTGATTTCTTTTCATCTTTGTCTTCCCTTTTCGATTGTGTAGAATTAGCAGATTTGTGCTTACTAGTTGAAGAGCTCCATTTTCCTTTGCCCTTCTGACTAGCCAGGAAAGCTTGATCTGCAACATGCATAATGGACCTGTTCTGCCTGGACTGATCTTCTTGCAACAAAACAGACACTAGCTCCTCAAATGACAAGGCATTTGGATTGCGTTTCATCATCAACCAAAGAATAGAAGCAAAACTCTGATATGAATAAGGAAGACCATTCAGAACGGTCTGCACAAGTAATCTATCTTGTATAACCTCATCAGTAGAAATCAATTGTTCCTTCACGTCATTGATCTTTGTTAGAAAACTGTCCATAGAGTCACCTTCATTCATGTGCTCACTCTCCAACTTATTTCGGAGGTAAGCAACACGAGCCTCATTCCTAGCGTGGTACAATGTGGTAAGTGTATCCAAGCATCCTTAACTGTTCTGCAAGAGTGTATGTGAGGAATAATGGCACATTTGACAGACAAAGCTATCAATGCATGTGCTTGGGCATCTCTACCATCCTAACGAATTTGCTCTGCAGTAGGTGCAGTAGGAACTGTAGCACGAACAAGAATATGCAGAATATCATCATCTTCGACACCTTCTACATCAGCTTCAGTACCTACAGTTGTATAGTTGCAGGTGTGATAGGACATGTTTCAACTCCCTGCACAATGTTCCAAAGTCCTTTTGCAATCAATACATGTTGCATCATATAATCCCATAACGGGTAGTTGGTACCATCCAACTTATCCTCAATAGCCAAAATACCGAATACATCACTGCTTTCAGCCATGGCTGGTGACTAAAATACCTTGATGCAGAACATTGACTGTATCTCAAAAAGTTGAATGGAACTGCCGAGACAAATTCTGCTAGACCTATAGCAGACTTCGAGACACTTATACTAGCGAACCAAAACTGGTACATACCTTTGGCACAAAAGGACAAAATAGTCTACATAAGCATTGTGATAGTGTGTTCGGAGGCCGAAATGAGCTGAGATCGCGATTTCGACACCACAGAGCGAAGACGTTTTGATCTCGAAAACACAGTGAGTATGCTCACCAAAATTCTTGCGATTTTGAGACTGCAATCGGAGAGGTGTAGACGACACCCTAGATGAAGCGGCGACCTGCTCTGATACCAATTGTTGGAGTTAAACGTTCATGGAAGCACGCAAAGAGCACAAGGAAGAAGAAGAAGCTTGGAGCACAACACATAATACAAATTGTATTACCACTAGAATGTACAAAGATAAGTAGCCTGTTAGGGCAATAGGCATATATACAAGGGGGGGAAACCTCATAAAGAGGAAAAAAAGTGCCCCAGCAGTCCTAGAGTGTTCACACACATCACTACCTAAATATATCAACATCCATTATCAACTTGCCCAAATAATGATGCAAATGACCCAAATCAAACATCTCAAATGAGGCATGCAGAACAACCTTAAAATCAGAAATATGCCTCTCAAGAGAACCGATGAGCAACATGTCATCAACATACACAACAATGATCAGAAGCACATCATTAGTTCGCTTAACATATAACGGGCTCTCAGTTGGACTATTCTCAAAACCATGTGCAACCAGATAAGCATGTATCGTTTCATACCAAGCACGTGGTGCTTGCTTTAAACCATATAATGCCTTTTTTAACCTACACACCTGGTTTTCATGCCCTTTTTGCACAAAGCCACAGGGATGAAAAACATACACTTCTTCATGCAAATCACCATTTAGAAATGCAGTTTTAATGTCCAGCTCATGTACATTCCAACCATGATGAGCCGCAAGTGCAGAGATGGTATGAACAGTAGTCATTCGGCATGTAGGTGCAAAGTTCTCATAAAAATCAATGACCCTTTCTTGTGCATAACCCTTTGCAATAAGCCTAGCCTTATACCTATCAATTGTTCCATCAAGCTCACGCTTCAACTTGTATACCCACTTGGTGCCAATGGCCTTCTTGCAAGGAGGCAAGTCACATAAAGACCATGTACCATTTTTCATGATAGCATCATATTCTGATTGCATAGGGGCCATCCAATTTTCAAATTTTTGTGCTTCATTAAACGAAACAGGCTCATTCTCATCACAGAGACTAGAAGTAGTCATAGCATAGCAATCTGATGCAAAAGAGGCACAATGAGAGCCTGAACAAGTACGATATGATAGAGGTGCATCTAAATTTGCTATCATGCAAAGTCTGCACTAGCCATTCTGGCATAGTTTTTGCCTCCTCAATATCAATCTCTCATCAACAAGTGCATCATGCAAATCTGCATCAGAATTGGAATGATCCGCATCACCACATGAAACCTGTAAAGGATGAGAAGTTTCCTCATTAGGACTAGCACTAGGCAACTCCTCTTATCCTGTTATGGGAGTTGGTAAGATCATTTGGACTACTAGTGATGGTAGTTCTTTTACATTGTCAGATGCTTTTTTTGTGCTAGGGATCAAGAAAAATCTGTTATCAATTTTGGCATTAGCCAAAATTCACTTGGTTGTGAAATTTGTTGATGACAGGCATATAGTTCATGATTTGTCAAATGGCGACGTGATCATTGCTTTTGGCATTTTATCTCCTGGGCTGTATAAGCTCATAGATTATGAAAAATCTATGAATGATTCAACATGTGCAGTACATGATTCTCAGGCTATGTCAGATGCAAAGCTTTGACATGGATGCTTTGGTCATCCGAATTTTGCTAGTTTGCTATGCCTGCAGAAATTTGAAATGGTGTCCTCTTTGCCCAAGCTTGAGGCACCGGGAAAACATGTCTTTGAAGGCTATATTTTGGGCAAAATGCAGCGTTCCTCCTTTCCAAAAGATGGTTCATTTTGAGCTACTAAAAAATTGTAGCTTGTACATAGTGATGTCTCTGGTCCTATGGAGACACCCTCCTTTGGAAACTATCTTTACTTCGTGACTTTCATCATTGATTTTTCACGGCATGCATGGGTATATCCATTGAAAGCAAAGTCCGGAGTATTTATGTGCTTCAAACAATTTTTGGTTTTGGCTGAAAATCTGTTAGCATGTAAAATGGGCACCCTCCATTTTGATCGAGGGGGGGAATATATGTCTTCTGACTTTAATGCATTTCTGGTTGAACGTGGGATAAAACATCAGTGTACAATGCCGTATACACCTCAACAGAATGGAGTTGTTGAACAGAAGAACAAATCACTCATGGAGATGGCGAGGTGTATGGTCAAGCGTCAGGCTTTACCACATAGTTTCTGGCTTGAGGCTGTTATGTGTGCATCATATGTACTTAACAAGTGTCCCACTAAAGCATTGCAGTCTATCACTCCATATGAGACTTGGCATGCTCGCAAGCCATATGTTGCTCATTTTGTGTTTTTGGTTGTTTGGCATATGCATTAGTGCCTCAACAACATCGCAGAAAATTGGATGATAAAGGAGTAAAATGTATTTTTGTTGGGTACAGTTCTGAAAGCAAATGCTATCGTCTGTATCATCCACAGACTAAATGCATTTTGGTTAGGCATGATGTTGTTTTTGTGGAAGATGTTATTCAACCCTTACTTTCATGTACTAAGGAGACATCTGTTAGCTCCAAAGACATGTATGATACTTTGCTACCTCTTTTTACAGGTGGACAGTCTAGTGCTGGTCCTGATGAGGCAACTTCTCAACCTTTGCAGGTTTCATGTGATGATGTAGCTCATTCCATTTCTGATGTAGATTTACTTGATGCACTTGTTGATGAGAGAGCTGATATTGAGCAGGCAAAAACTATGCTGAAAAAGCTAGTGCAAACTTTGCATGACAGCAAATTAGATGCACCTCTGTCATATTGTACTCAATCAAGCTCTCATAGTGCCTCTTTTGCAGCGGATTGCTATGCTATGGCTGCCTCTAGTCTTTTTGATGAGACTGAACTAGTTTTATTTGATGAAGTGCAAAATTCTGAACATTGGATGGCTGCAATTCAATCTGAATATGATGGTATCATGAGAAATGGTACCTGGTCTTTATGTGACTTGCCTCTTGGCAACAAGGCCATTGGCACTAAGTGGGTATACAAGCTGAAGTGTAAACATGATGGGACAATTGATAGGTGTAAGGCTAGGCTTGTTGCAAAAGGTTATGCATAGGAAAGAGGCATTGATTTTGATGAATTTTGCTCCTACTTGCCAAATGACTATGTTCATAGCATTTGTGCACTTGCACCTCATCATGGTTGGAATGTACATCAATTGGACATTAAAACAGTATTTCTGATTGGTGTATGTTTTTTAGCCCCGTGGCTTTGTGGAAAAAGGGCATGAAAACCAGGTGTGTAGGTTAAAGAAGGCATTATATGGTTTAAAGCAAGCATCACGTGCTTGGTATGAAAAGATACATGCCTATCTCATTGCATTTTGAGAACAATCCAACTGAAAGCACCTTATATGTTAAGCGTGCTAATGATGTGCTTTTGATCATTGTGGTGTATGTTGATGACATGCTGCTCAGTAGTCCTCATGACATTATTGCTGATTTTAAGGTTGATTTGCATGCCTCATTTGAGATGTCTAATTTGGTGAATTTGCATCACTATTTGGGCATTCAGTTTATGCAAGTTGACTATGGAGACAGGTTTAGAATTGAGTCTTCATGATGCTGGAGATGCATTTGATGCTGTCCTCTATCAAGAGGCTGTTGGATGCTTGATTTACTTATGCATTACTCGGCGAGATATTTAGTTTATTGTCTCATAGATGAGCATGTTTATGCATTGCCCAGGTGTCTAGCATTGGTAGGTGGTTAAGCGCATCTTTTGCTATTTGAGTGGTGCCTGGCTACTTGAGTTGTTTTATCCCAAGGGGGGATCACTACTGCCAGATTTGCATGCTTTTTCGGACTCTGACTGGGCTGGTTGCTATGAGACTTGTGTGTCCACTAGTGGCTTTTGCTTTATTTGACAAGAAAAACCGAAGATATATATCTTGATATTGAAATGGAATATTTTTTAGACCCTTTGATCTCATACTTGGAAGGCCACGATCAAATTCACGGACTAGTAGAGAGAGAAAATAGGTGGGTTCGTAGTTGTAATCATTACAACAACCTAGTTTATTTGCAACCGTTGGATGAGCAGGATATCAATGGATGCGAGTGATTTTGCCCAATCCACTTGTAAAGAGCTTTTGTGAGCCGTTTGATGGAGATAAGATCCAACGCTATTCCGTGATTTGGGCTGATCTCTCTGCACCTTTTCTTACTAGCCATTAGATTTGCCATGCCATCCAACGTCCACCTGAAAATGGGGCTGATTTTTTTGTGCTCTTGATTTTAAGGCGTTAGATCTACCAAGAATCCAATGGAAGTCTGTGAATGGGGCTGATCGCTCTGTGCTTTAGTCTGCCAAATCCACAACCGTCATATCTTTTTGATATCCAAGGGAGGAGAACAAAATATCTTTTGATGAAGCAATCCTAGCGTTTGAATCCTCATGAGATCCAATGGCTCTAAATCAAAACACCCAAAATTCCAAGGATCTAAAGACAACCATTGGATCATGATGGCCATACGATGGCATACATTCATTTGCAAAAAATTTACATAAATTGAATCTTGGCCTTTAGATATACAATTCATCCAACAGTTCTACTTGAACTTCAGGTCACTCAAACCACTTGATAGAAAATACCAACTTTTTTGACTGGTTTTGCTCTTTTGACCAACCAAAACAAGGGAACCCTAATCCTAGTCTAGGAGATTAACAAACTAGACTGCGTCCATTGCTCTCTTCTCATTGGTGGATCACTAATCAACCCTTAATCCAAAAGGTCCATGGAGGGTTCATTTTTTTGCTTCATGGTCTTCTGCCACCACCATCTTCACTGACAGTCAGAGTGCATTGGCAGTTGCGAGGAACCCTGTGTTCCATGCTCACACTAAGCACATTGAGGTGCATTATCATTATGCCAGGGAGAGGTTCTCTGCTAGAGAGATCAGCTTGGCATATGTGCCCACGTAGGAGATCATTGCAGACCTTTTTACGAAGGCTCTACCTAGATAGAAGTTTGAAGCTTTCCGCAAAGCTTTGGGCTTCCTTCCTTTTGTGGATTGATTCCATATAGCTTGGCACTTCCTTATACCTGAGTGCCAGCTCCTTGTTCACTGCATCACTCCCAAGGGGGCATTTGTTGATATATTTAGGTAGTGATGTGTGAACAATCTAGGACCACCGGGGCACTTTTTTCCCTCTTTAGGAGGTTTTTTTTCCCAGCTTATATATGTGCCTATTGCCCTAACGGGCTACTCATCTTTGTACATTTTAGTGGTAATACATTCAATATTGTGTGTTGTGCTCCAAGCTTCTTCTTCTTCCTTGTGCTGTTCGCGTGCTTCCATAGACGTCTATTTCCAACATGTATATGTATGTATATGAAATGTGTATGTGTATGTGTATGTGTGTACATGCATGTGTATGTGTATGAGTGTTCATGTGCATGTGCATGTGGATGCATGTGCATGCATCTACATGTACATGCATGTGTTTGTGCATGCATGTGCATGTAGATGTGTTTGTACATATGCATATGTGTATGTGTATATGTATGTGTGTATGTGTATGTGTATGTGCATGTATGTGTATGTGTGTGTATATGTGTGTATATGTGTGTATATGCATGTGTATAGAAATGCACCTGGAAACATAGAAATCCAGATGCACTCTGTGCTCTAGTTATAAGTACTTCTAATAGTGTTCTGACTCTCATTCAACATACTACCAAGGCGTGTGAAGCATGGAACATATTGAGAAATCAATATGAAAATCTTAATCAGACATGGATTCAAAACTTGAAGAATAAGCTAGACACATAAAGGTTTGCTGATGGGGAGACTTCGGAGGTGTTTATCACTCATGTAAAGAATCTATGAAATCAAATGGTGAAAGCAGGTGTACAAAAGTCAAGTGAGAAGCTAGCTTGGTGGCCTCTTCGAATTTGCCCACCTAAGTTTGATGGTTTGCTAACTGCTCTTAATACTCAAATCAGACCTCAACCACCAACTTTTGAAGAATTGAGTGCCTTATTCATGGAGGAGGAGCTATGGATCAAGGCAAGGAGTGGTGGAAGCAAAGGAGATGCTATATTCATAGCAAATGGCAAAGGAGGCAAAGAAGACTCTTCAAAAGATGGAGACAAAAAGAAGAAAGAAAAGAAGAAGTTCAAGGGAGAGTGTTTCAGCTATAAGAAGAAAGGACATAGAATCAAAGACTATCGCATCAAGAAGGTAGAAGAGAAGAATGACTCTTCAAAAGGTGTCAAGGGCAAGGGGTCTGTCAACACAACAAAGACAGAGCTTGAGTTATTTGTTAGGATAGAGGAGGTATGCTCCTCGGCTAGAGATTCAAGAACGGATGACTCATGAATGTTGGACACTGGTGCATCTCATCACATGACGAGCAGAAAAGACCTTTATAGTACCTTACAACCTCTAAAGTAACCCATCACAGTAAAGGTAGGCAACATGAAGATTCAGCCACATTGGATACCTTGTACTGAAGGAGATGCATCCAAGGGATCATCTTACTTGTCAATGACTATAGCAGGAAGATGTGGGTGTACTTCCTTCACGATAAGGCTCAAGCTTTTGGTAAGTTTAAAGAATGTCTTTAGCTTCTTGAAACTAAGACAGGGAAGAAGATGAAGAAATTGAGGACAAATGATGGTGGTGAGTTCACATCAATAGAGTTTGAAGATTTCTGCAAGAGTAAAGGAATCAAGCATTAAGTCACAGTGGCACAAAGCCCTCAAGAGAATGGTGTTGTAGAATGTCGGAATTGAACCGTCATGGAGAGCATGTTGAAGGGAAAGGGTTTTTCCTAATAAATTTTGTGCAAAGGCTGTCAACAGTGTTGTCTACATCTTGAATCAAAGCTACACCAAGGCACTTGATGGAAAGACTCCACAAGAGGCCTACACATGTAAAAAGCCTTCTATTTCCCAGTTCAAAGTATTTGGAAGTGAATGTTATGTACATGTTTGAGATAGGGAGAGAAATAAGCTTCAACCAAAAAGCATCAAATGTATCTTCCTAGGGTACAATGAAGATAAGAAGGCTTATAAGCTTTATGACCCTGAGGCTAAGAAGATAATGGGGAGTCGCGATGTGGTATTTAAGGAGGAGTAACCACATGCAGTGGAGGAGGAAATGCGAGCTTTCATTTATCATCAGAGGAAAAGGTAATCCACTATGAATCTGGCCCAAGAGCTATCCCCTCTATACAAGAGAAGGAAGCACCATCTTCGGATGATGTTTTGAACATCAACCTATCATCACCCAAGTGGAAAAGCCATTGCCACATTGGATGAGTCAAATCTATGATTACACACATCCCATCCCAGAGTCACTAGAACAGGTTGTAGATGGATCGAGGTTATTAGGGAGAGTAGAGGAACAAGTACATGCAAGCACCGATATTGTAAACATAGCCTTGATGGCTGATCTCATTCAAGAAAAAGCAAAGGAGCCAACCAAGGTGGAAGAGGCACTCCAAGATCCAAATTGGAGGGCTTCTATGCAAATATAATACAACAATATCATGAAGAATGGAACTTGGGAGCTAGTGGATCAACCCCCTAAGCGTAAAGTCATTGGCAACAAGTGGGTCTGGAAGCTAAAGTAGAAGGCTGATGGTAATCTAGAAAAGTACAAAGTAAGACTTGTTGCACAGGGCTACTGACAAGTCAAAGGCATTGAATTTTGTGAATCATTTGTCATGTTGGCCAGTATATAAGATGGATTTCAAATCAGCATTCTTGAATGGAGACCTCAAGGAGGAGGTATATGTGTCTCAGCCACCAGGGTTTGAGGCTCCCCATTCATAGAAAAAGGTACATAAAATGAAAAAGGCGTTATAAAGGATGAAACAAGCCCTTAGAGCATGGTATCAATAGATAAGTAAGTATCTCTTGGATCTAGGCTCCAAAAGATGTGCTTATACTAACTTGTATGTTCTAAAGAGAGGAGGGAAGACAATTGCGCTTGTAATCTATGTAGATTGTTGGAACATCAAGCTTACACTATGCTTGAGGTGGATTTGATTTACATCAAAAGCTATCTCTTGGATTACGGCGAAAGAATATCTGTTGGAGAGTTCTTTTTCCTATGCTCATTTATTGTATTAAAAAAAAAATCATGGATCTTTTACCATTGTAAGAGCCTTGAGCTTTACACATGTAAAAGTAGAAAGAGAGAGACCAAATTCCACGAATTTTTGATGGTTGAGTTGCATTCAATCAATCAATCAATCACTTAAAAGTAGATTAAACTAGATCTTCACTTTTCTTAGATTGTAGGAAAGTGAATTGATTCCCTCCAACAACCATTTCCACCTTCATTTGAATTAAAAATCCACTTGTAGAAGTTGTGGATCACTTCTAGACTCTATATAAAGACTTCAAAACACTTATATAATACATGGAGGCAATATACATACACTTGTGATAATCATTGTCTTGCTCCTTCATTTGTCTGCATCATCTTCTTCGCCAATAGTAAGCTTGCGGAGGATGTTGATCTCTTTACACAGCTTCAAATTGGATGAGAGATGGCTCATTGGAAAGCTATTAGAGTCTAGTTTATGCCTATAGATTTCATAGCATTTGGGTTTAGTAGATTGGGAGAAATTGTAGTTTTTCTATCTCAGGGTCAATCTCTACATATTCCTAAAAAATAGGGTGTTGAAGCTCAAAGTCAAGGACAAAGCATGGAAGCACATCAAAAGGTGGACACACAAGGAAAGGGAGCAAGTAGGGAGCTCCAAGAAGTGTATGTCAAATTTTCAGAAGAATCCCCTACAAAAATAGTGATTTTCATCACTAAAAACCATTGTAAATACCATTATCTATTTTTAGTAACTCAATTTTGTTCAAGCCGAGGAGTCCTCGAGCTTGTGGAGTATTAGAAGTACCATCATACCAATTTTCATAATTTTTAGACTTCGTTTGAGCCCTCAAATAAGCCCTGGAACCTAATTTTTAACTAGGCCGGACACTAGGTCTAGACAGGGCCAAAACTAGTCAAAAAACTATAAAAAGAGCTAGAGAGCTCATTTTTGGAGTTAGCTTGTTAGAGAATAGAACTTTTGTAAGAGGACTCTTTTGCAATCTAAGCTTTCCATTGTTCCTCTCTTTGATCTTACTTTGTGCACGTGTGTGTGTATGTGTGTGCATGTTTGTGTGCTTTCACTCACGCACTTGTGCCTTCACTTGCTCGTGGTCTTCATACCGGTCCTCACGTCTCCGCGGATTGACAAGTAAAGGAGGTGGTGCTTACGCTTGAGCTACACCAAATTTTGGCGCCGTTGCCGGGGAGAGAGCTTCGAGGACGAGCGTTGTGATGGTAAGATCGTAGATTTGCGACGTTGGAAGGTAAAAAAAAACTGTCATTTCAGTCATTTTCTGTTTTTTTCCTCTTCATCTTCATCATCATCATCATCTCCACCTTCTTCCATCTTCTTCTTCATAGAAAATTCTTGTTTTTTAGTGCATTTTCACCATCTTCATACCATTTTTCATGCATTATTGTGTGGGAAGGAGTTAGGAGGTGCAAGGGAGAGCAAGCGCTGTGTTTTTTTCATGATTTTCTGCTCATATGGAGCTCGCCATAGCGGGCGCTCAGAAATTTGAATTTCCCGCCAAAAAACGCGATTCTGTGATGAAAATCGCGATTCTGTGAAAATTCAAATTTTTTTGAGAAATCACGATTTTCTGTTTTCCCACCTAAAAGTTGGCTGAAAAAATCACGATTCTGTGGTCATTCTCAGAATCGCGATTCTGTGATTGTGCTCAAAATCGCGATTTTCATGTCAAAAAACACGATTCTCTAAAACACGATTCTGTGATCAAAATCGCGATTTTCATGTCAAAAAACACGATTTTGAGAAAACACGATTCCCTACTCAAAATCGCGATTCTCAAAAAATCACGATTTTTAGTAAAAAACACGATTTTGTGAAAAAAAGGTGATTCTGTGTAATCACGATTTTTTTGCTCAAAATCGCGATTTTCAAAAACACGATTTTGTGCTCAACATCGCAATTTTCAGAAACACGATTTTGTGCTCAACGTCGCGAGTTTCAAAAACACGATTTTGTGCTCAACATCGCGATTTTCATGCCAAAAACACGATTCTGAGAAAATACGATTTTCAGCGGGCTCAAAATCGCGATTCTCACAAATCACAGTAAAAAAAACACGATTTTGTGAAAAAAAGGCAATTCTGTGTAATCACGATTTTTTGCTCAAAATCGCGATTTTCTAAAAAACACGATTTTGTGCTCAACATCGCGATTTTCATGTCAAAAAACACGATTCTCTAAAACACGATTTTGTGCTCAAAATCGCGATTTTCATGTAAAAAAACACGATTCTCTAAAACACGATTCTGTGCTCAAAATCGCGATTTTCATAAACACGATTTTGTGCTAAACATCGCGATTTTCATGTCAAAAAACGCGATTTTTAGAAACACGATTTTGTGATCAAAATCGCGATTTTCAGAGACACGATTTTGTGATCAAAATCGCGATTTTCAAAAACACGATTTTGTGATCAAAATCGCGATTTTCAAACACGATTTTCTACTCAAAATCGCGATTTTCAAAACACGATTTTGTGAAAACACAATTTTGTGAACACGATTCTCAAGGTACAAAATCGCGATTTTTTCAAAAGGTCCTGTTTGCCTGTTTTGACCACCAGGAGCCTGAATTGGCATAACTTTTTCATCCAAAGTCCATTTTTTGAGCTCTATAGCTCGTTGGAAAGCTCGTTTCAAGTGGGACTAGGAAACCAAGGGGGAGAAAATTGTGTCATGGGAAAGAAAAAAGCAAAAGATAGAAGAAAAGGGGCTAAGATTGAAAAAAAGGAGGGCGATAAACATGAAATACATGAGATAATATCACATAAATGATGGAGAATGTTAATCTCCAAAAGAACAACTTACTCTTGTGATTAGAGCACCTCTATACCAAGAATAAGTCAAACACTCCACTAATTTAGAGGATCAATTGCTAATTATCAAAAGATTAACAAATCTGTGAAGAAGATGAAACACAGAAAAGTCTGCTGCACTATTTCTCCACATTGACCTATCAAACGTGTAAAGTTTTTGATGAAACTTTGTATGAAGTATCTCCTAGAGATTGCGCATCTACTCCAAGTTGAATCTCTTCAAAAGATTAAGTATAGCTTGAGAAATCAACTTCTCAAGTTACCTATGTCAGAAACTGTTACTCAGAACAGTCGACTTTACACCTGTAACTTTTAAGACTTGGTTCTCCTTGAATAGAACCCGTTTTACAAAATGCTTCTAGACATAAGTAGCTTATCTTCCAACTTAAAGATTAAGCCCTCACTCATGCAAAACTTTAAACTGTGCTAGGAGAAATGACCAAAACATTGACTTCGAAATCTGCGCCTGTTTTAGGAACCAGTGAACACACTTCACATATGAATGTTCCTACACTTAATTCACTCAGCCTGATTACAATTGGAAGCTAAAACTTTGCACAGAGGTCAAGCAACTCTCAACTTAGACTTGTACAAAAGCATTCCACAATTGATCTACTGTAGAAGGAGAACACGCAGAAACATCGGGCGCAAATATTTTTCTTTACTCAGAAAAATTACAACTGAGTGATGAGAGCTAACTCAAATTCACTTTCCTCTATCTCATAACTTCTATCTCCCTCATTCTTGACTTCTAACTATTGTCACATATGCTCTCATACATTTCCCGACTTTCCTCAAAGTATTTATAGATAATTTGTACATGATTCTTACTAAACAAAAGATCTAAGTCATCTATGACTATACTAATGTACATATGTGTACACTTCTCTTGTCCTCTGAATGTAATCTTCTTCCACACTTTAGGAATTGATTCTTCCTTCATCATTTGATCTTCCAAGCCTTCAATTGGTGATTGGTCTGCACCAACAGCTTCCCCTCAATCATCAATTGAGGTTTTCTCTGTCTTCTTTATACTTGCCATGTCTTTGAACCTTTGTAACTTAGGTCCATCCAGACTCTTTGTCATCATATCTGCCACTTGTTCTTTTGTTGGAGTGTACATCACTTCAATCTCTTTATCTAGTACCTTTTCCCTCAAGAAATGATACTGAATCTCTATATGCTTAGTCCTGGCATGAAAAACAGGGTTAGCTGCCAAATACAAAGAACTCATATTGTCTCCAAAAATTATTGGAGTACTATGATCAGTCTCAAAACTTTTCATCAAGGTCTTCAACCATATCACTTCCTTTGCAGCTTCTACCATTCCCTTATACTCAGCTTCTGTGGATGATAAAGCAACTGTGTGTTGCTTCTTTGAACACCAAGAAACTAACTTATCTCCAACATAACATAGATATCCATGAGTAGACCTTCTATCATCTGAGTCACCTGCCCAATCTGCATCACTAAACACTTTGATTCTTGTGTCAGAAGTGAAACCATAGTACAAACCTTCACTTAAGGTTCCCTTGATATATCTGAGTACCCTTTGGGCTGCAATCCAATGAGTCTTCTTTGGACAATGCATGAATTGTGACAACACACCTACTGCATATGATAGATCTGGCCTTGTCAAGGTAGCATAGATTAGACTACCTACCAAACTCTGATATTTCTTCATGTCATTGAATTCTTCACCTCCATACCTGCTTAATTTATGATTTACCTCCAATGGTGTGGTTGAGGTCTTGCAATCTTCCATGTTAAACTTGACTAGTAGATTCTTCAAATATCTCTCTTGTGAAACATATACTCCATGTTGAGTATACACAATCTGCATTCCTAGAAAATAAGATAAGTTTCCCAAGTCACTTATCTTAAACTCCTTCTCTATTTGCTTCTTGAGTTCATTGATTCCTTGAGCATCTGTTCCTGTAACAATAATATCATCAACATAAATGCACATGTAAATGTATCCATTTTCACTTGCCTTCACTAGCAAGCTACTATCTGCCTTTGATGCTTGAAATCCACATTCATTCAAGAACTTGACCAATCTGTAATTCCAAGCTCTTGGGGCTTGCTTCAACCCATATAAAGCTCTCTTGAGCTTACACACATAGTCTGATCCAATTGACTCCATGAAGCCTTCTGGTTGCTCCACATATACTTCATCTGCAATGTATCCATTTAGAAATGCATTTTTCACATCCAATTGTGATAATTTCCATCCCTTGCAAGCAGCAATAGCAATCAATGTCCTAATTGTAGACATCTTAGCAACAGGACTAAAGGTTTCATCATAATCTACCCCATAAGTTTGGGCATATCCTTTGACCACAAGTCTAGCCTTATATCTAGACACCTTACCATCTGCAAACCTCTTTGTTTTATATACCCACTTGCATCCAATGACCTTCTGATTCTTTGGTCTTGGTACTAGTTCCCAAGTTTCATTTTCAAGTAGAGCATCATACTCTTCTTGCATTGCCTTCTCCCAATTCTGTTTACCTTTGGCTTCTTCATAAGTGGTTGGATCTTCTTCTGTTTTAACAATGTAGGCATAATCTTTTGTTGTTAGGAAAGATGTATCATAACTATACCTTATAGGTTCTTTCCTTTCCCTTGTAGATCTTCTGATTTCTGCACTTCTTGAAGTTTCAGCCTCATTTGATTCTGGATCAAATCTTGGCCCTTCTTCTACATGATCCTGCACTCTACATCTAGAGTCAACTTCATCAACAATTTCTTCACAAACTTTTACCTTTGCCTTTCCTTTCCTTTGAATTTCTTCAACACCTGTATACTCATTTGGTGATCCTGTATACCACATATTTTGCTCATCAAATGTCACATCTTTAGTAACAAGAAATTGCTTTGTGGATGGACTCCACAACGTGTAACCCATCTGTATATCATCATATCCAATAAACACATACTTCTCTGCTTTTGGTTCTAGCTTATGTCTTAATTGTGAAGGAACATAAGCATATGCAATACATCCAAATACTTTACAATGATCAAGACTAGGCTTCTTACCCCACCATGCTTCATAAGGGGTTCCTCCATCCAAAGCTTTGCAAGGCAAGCTATTCACAAGGTATGTTGCAGTGTTAATAGCTTCTGCCCATAAGTAATTTGGACAATTCTTTTCCTTCATCATGGCTCTTGCAAACTCTACAAGAGTCCTATTCCTCCTTTCTGCTACTCCATTCTGTTGAGGGGAGTACCTGCAAGTTACTTCTCTTTTGATACCTGCATTCCACAAATAATCATCAAACTCTTTTGAGAAATACTCTCCCCCTCCATCTGATCTTAACCTCTTGAGCTTTTGTCCTGTGATCCTTTCTGCATAAGCATGAAAATGTTTGAATGTCTTGAAAACTTCTGATTTATCCTTGATTACATACAAAGTAATCCACCTGGTTGCATCATCAACAAACAACACATAATATCTGGATCCATTTATGCTATAGTCCCTTGAGGGACCCCATACATCTGTATGAACCAATTCAAGCATATTTGAATACTTGTACCCTGACTTGTTGTAAGAACTCTTATGTGCTTTACCTAATTGACAAGCTTCACACTTGTACACCATATGTTGCCCTTCAATATTTGGCAATCCAAGCACCACCTGATTCTTTGACATCTCCTTTATAGCTCTCTCATTGAAATGACCTAGCCTTTTATGCCATAGGTCTAATTCAGACACCTTTTGACCTCCATAGGTAAATAATGCATGTCCCACATTACCTTGGACTTTGAGAGTGAACAATCTTCCTTCCTTTTTACCTGCAATTATGTTTCTATATCCCTGATTTGGATCTTGTACATAAACACCATCATTTTTGAATCTTACCTCATATCCTTTCTCCACAATTTGCCCTACACTTATCAGATTTTTAGGAATAGTAGGAACATAAAGTACCTTGCTCAGAAGTGTACTTCCACTCTTTGTCTTCACTGATCCAATGCTCTCCACTTTATGTTTGGTATTGTCACCTGTCTGAACTGTATGTCCATTCACCTTTGCTTCCATGTCAGTCATCAAGGATAGATTCCCACTCAGATGGTTGCTACACCCTGAGTCAATATAAAGCACTCTTTGATCTTCTCCCATTGATTCATGAGTTGCATTCAAGATAAGAGTCATGTCATCCTTCTGATCTGATGCATAATTGTAATAATTATTGTTGTAGGACTGAGATTGGAAGTTTCTTCCACCTCCTCTACCATATGATGTCCTACCACCTCTTCCTCTGAAATTGCCTCTTTGGTTTCTGCCTCCTCTACCTCTTTGACTATAATTCTGATTATTGTTTCCACCATTTTGATTATTATACCAACAATCATTTGCCAAATGATTTGTTCTGCCACAAATCCAACAAGCTTTAGCATTATCTTTGTTCTTACCTCCTCTTCCTTTACCTCTGAAATTTGTCTTCCCTTTTGTGAAGTTGGCTTGATTTGAATTCCCTTCATCATCATTTGATTGCTTTCCCTTGCCATTCTTTTTCTTGTCCTTGGAGTACATAGCTTGACTTGTACTTCTATCATTGTCTCCTTTAAGATCCTGCTCAAAGGTTAGCATGTGTCCTAGCAATTGATTAAGGTCAGGAGTAAAGTGATCAAGTGACAATTCTATGGACAATATAAAAGGCTTCCACTTCTCATCTCCTCTCAAACCTGTAAGTATTTGTCTTACCAACTTTTCTTCTTCAATATCTTCATCCACTGCTCCCAAGCTATCTGCAATATCTTTCATTCTTGCCACATAATCTGAAATTGATTGTGAGCTCTTCTTCTTGAAGGTTGTGAACTCAGCCCATAGTGAGGACTTCCTTGACTTAGTAGTATTTTGGAAATGCTCTTCCAAGGCATTCCAAACATCTGTGGCACTTTCCAAACCTCTGATGTGAGGTAGAAGGTAATCATTTACAGCCATGTAGATGATACTCCTTGCTTGAGCATCCTTTCTCATCCAAGTCTTCAACATTGCAAGCTCTTCCCTAGTAGGAATACTTGGATCTGCAAACTCAGGTTTTTCTTCATCTCCTGTAATAAATGCTATAAGATCTTTGCTCATGAGGTGTGCTTCCATCCTCATGGACCATGCTGGATAGTTCTCCCTATCTAGCTTATCAATCTGCAAGCTTTCTCCCATCTTGTATCCACCTGTGTATTGAAATCTTCAAGCTTTACAAACAATGTATGTACCTTTACTTCGAATTGAACTCCTTTTGCCTTTCTTGATGTCAAATAGTCTTCTCCTTGAGCTTTGACTCCAAGCTTTCACTTCTTAGTCCTTCAAGTGTTGAATTTCTTGAATCTGCAGCAGTCGGGATCCTCCTTTCTTCAAATTGATGTCTCCTGCTCTGATACCACTGATGGAGAATGTTAATCTCCAAAAGAACAACTTACTCTTGTGATTAGAGCACCTCTATACCAAGAATAAGTCAAACACTCCACTAATTTAGAGGATCAATTGCTAATTATCAAAAGATTAACAAATATGTGAAGAAGATGAAACACAGAAAAGTCTGCTGCACTATTTCTCCACATTGACCTATCAAACGTGTAAAGTTTTTGATGAAACTTTGTACGAAGTATCTCCTAGCGATTTCGCATCTACTCCAAGTTGAATCTCTTCAAAAGATTAAGTATAGCTTGAGAAATCAACTTCTCAAGTTACCTATGTCAGAAACTGTTACTCAGAACAGTCGACTTTACACCTGTAACTTTTAAGACTTGGTTCTCCTTGAATAGAACCCGTTTTACAAAATGCTTCTAGACATAAGTAGCTTATCTTCCAACTTAAAGATTAAGCCCTCACTCATGCAAAACTTTAAACTGTGCTAGGAGAAATGACCAAAACATTGACTTCAAAATCTGCGCCTGTTTTAGGAACCAGTGAACACACTTCACATATGAATGTTCCTACACTTAATTCACTCAGCCTGATTACAATTGGAAGCTAAAACTTTGCACAGAGGTCAAGCAACTCTCAACTTAGACTTGTACAAAAGCATTCCACAATTGATCTACTGTAGAAGGAGAACACGCAGAAACATCGGGCGCAAATATTTTTCTTTACTCAGAAAAATTACAACTGAGTGATGAGAGCTAACTCAAATTCACTTTCCTCTATCTCATAACTTCTATCTCCCTCATTCTTGACTTCTAACTATTGTCACATATGCTCTCATACATTTCCCGACTTTCCTCAAAGTATTTATAGATAATTTGTACATGATTCTTACTAAACAAAAGATCTAAGTCATCTATGACTATACTAATGTACATATGTGTACACTTCTCTTGTCCTCTGAATGTAATCTTCTTCCACACTTTAGGAATTGATTCTTCCTTCATCATTTGATCTTCCAAGCCTTCAATTGGTGATTGGTCTGCACCAACAATAAAGGTGAAACATTTAGAGAAAAATTGCAAGGAATCAAGGAAACGGGGGAAATGTCTAAGGGGGTTGGATCCTTATTTGCAACAAGAGAATATGATAATACTTTTGTGGATATCAGAATAGGATATGACCATAGAAGGTTGGGTGTTTATATCAATCCTAATTGTGAGTGGAATTTAATTCATATTGACCTAGTGACCATTATCTTTGAGAACATTCAACCAACAACTCATCCTTCTATCCTCATGGATGGGGAACATTATGAATGCATGGGTAAAGTTGTGTTGCCTGTTATGGTGGATGATATGCAATTTTGGGAAACATTCTTTGTCATGGATTGTATAGATGAAGACTTGATCATTGGCACCCAAAGGTTCATTACACAAAATCATCAAGAATTTGAGGTGCCTTCTCCACCTATTATCCGTGCTTCTACATATATGTCTATGGAAAATCCTAATGACTATCCACCTTGTGATAATTGGGGGCAAAATCATCTTTTCACAGAGCGTGCCTTTCATGAAAATTTTTTCTTTCTACTCATGTTTTTGAATCTAATCCTTCTTTGAGTAAATCACAGGAAACCTTAGAGAATGGAGAAATGGAGGACTCCAAGTGTTTGGGGGATGTGGAAGGACCCTCTCTTCCTGTAAATTTGGATTCCCCTCATGAAGCCATAAGTAGGGATGATCTACACTCAGATGGTCAAGAAGGAGATGATCAACCAATGTTGTGTATCACTGATGTGGAAAAGGAGGTCGACTCTAGGGTGAATCATGACAATCCATCACCCATTTGTACACCTAGGGATTCTATGTGTAATAAGGATAAATGTCTCGATGAATCTCTAGATCAATCTCAAACCACACAACCCATTGATCCCTTGCATAAGTCTGATGTAGGTATAGAAGATCAACCTTTGTTGCATTCCCCATGTAAAGATGAGTTTTCTCAAAAAACTCACATTGAAGGCCCAAAAGACCCTTACATCAAGAAACAGAAATCACATTTTCTTGGTAATGTCAAGCAAATTTGGGTGGCCAAGAAATTACTTAGAGCCCAACCAAATCGCACTATGATATGGGTACCAAAGAAAGCCCTTGCACAAAATCAGTCCCCTCACACTAGACTTCAAAATCTATGGTCTAGGCCTACCATGACTTATCCTCAAGAAAGACCACTTCCAATCCAAGGATCCCAAGCAATCAAGCCTAAGCTCAAAAAAAATCCAAGGGGGGACTTCAAGGCAACAACCTGCACAACAAAGACACCAAGGCGAGGTAAAGGACTGAATCAAGCACAGAGCTCCAATAAAGATCAAAGAACCTCTTCTGCAAGGATATGGGTTTGGAAGGCGAAAGTACCGATAGCATCCACCAAAATAAAGAGCCAGCAACGATGGATCAAACCCTCACGAAATCATTCAAACATGAAGCGGCCAAAGGTGATCTCTACCCAGTCGCAGACCGTTCTCAAATGGATCCCTATAAGGAGGAATGATCAGTTGTCATCTCGAGATACAATGGATACCTCCAACAAAGATGGCATCAATATCTGCAAATAACATCGAAAGCCTCGAACGAGCAACAACCATGTGCTCCTTGCACAACCCTGTCTTTTGCACCATTCAGGTCATGCATTTCCAAAGTATGCATTAATATAGGGCCACATTACACGGCCATGCATAGACACACTTGAGAATCCCATGCACAAGAGCACAGTGACATATGTCGAACATTTCTATTGATACTAACTTTTGTGTTCTTGTTTTGTGATATCCTGTTCCCAAAAAAAAAAAAAAAAAAAAAGGGAGAAAGAAAAGTGGGAGAGAGCTTGTTCCTAGGTATGGCTTATGAAACATGAATGAGTCATGCTTAGTTGAAGGTGGAACTGTTGATTACTAGGCATTTATCAATTTGGATAGAAGTGTGTCTCGGCCAGCAGTGAGATTATTGCTGCCTTATCTGGTAGATGACAAGCATTTGGCATGAACATGGCATCTACAACTATGATTTTCTCTTATCATGGTAGGAATGAAGAGCTTGAAGGTCCGCAACTTGAGTGATGCTTAACTACTTCATGTACCAGAGCATCCAAGGAGATATCTGCAAAAGGTAGTTCTGGAGGAGAAGACTCCTGCATATGGTGAGCTAAAGAGAATATGTGAAACTCAGCTTGGTGTAGTTACCCGATGTTGCTTGCCAAGGAATATAAAGCAATTCAATTCTCAGTATTTCTTGAACCAGTATGGAACAGTAGCACTGGTGAATGGTCTATGTCAATCAGCATGGTAATCTCTTAGAAACCGGCACGTGTCCAATATTCCTCTGAGTGTCAATATAGGGAAGTGAACGTGCATGAGCCCAAGCTCAGAAATGCACATTGTTAGTGACAAATGTTGCTTTGAAAAGAGGAGAGGAGACCCACCACTCAAAAGATCTCATCAGTGGACAATCAACATGGACATTCATCAACAATGTTCCATCCCAAAGGCCGAGTGTACAACACAAAGAGACACACATCCATCAACCTTCTCCATGGTAAGTATCTCTACTCTGGAAACACCATAACCATGATAGTTTAGGAAACCTCTTCGTCAGCATACCCTTGAGCACTTAGCTCAAGACCCGTAATTTTTGCACCATGCTTCTTCCAATGCATTTTAAGTAAGCATGCGTAGGGCTACATTACAAGGCCGTGCACAAGGCACATACTTTTTTCAACCCAGGCACAAACACACTTACCCATCATTCATTATGGGTTATGAGTAGTTGGCATGACTACTCTCAACATCATCTTTGGAAGAGCTAGCGGACGTTATGGGAACAACATCCATATCTCGAAAGCAAATTGAAGCCAGTAGTTGCTCCAAATCACTCTTGACAACCTCTTTTGAGCAACTTGTAGTTTTGAAAGCTCACAACGACACATTCTTGCTGGAATCCAAGGAACCAGCTCATACAACGGATGGACACCACCTCTCAAAGCACTACATGGAACAGCCCTTCTAACAAGGGTCTGTCAGGGACGACAGACTCGAGAGGGGGGGGAGTGTTGAAGCTCAAAGTCAAGGACAAAGCATGGAAGCACATCAAAAGGTGGACACACAAGGAAAGGGAGCAAGTAGGGAGCTTCAAGAAGTGTATGTCAAATTTTCAGAAGAATCCCCTACAAAAATAGTGATTTTCATCACTAAAAACCATTGTAAATACCATTATCTATTTTTAGTAACTCAATTTTGTTCAAGCCGAGTCCTCGAGCTTGTGGAGTATTAGAAGTACCATCATACCAATTTTCATAATTTTTAGACTTCGTTTGAGCCCTCAAATAAGCCCTGGAACCTAATTTTTAACTAGGCCGGACACTAGGTCTAGACAGGGCCAAAACTAGTCAAAAAACTATAAAAAGAGCTAGAGAGCTCATTTTTGGAGTTAGCTTGTTAGAGAATAGAACTTTTGTAAGAGGACTCTTTTGCAATCTAAGCTTTCCATTGTTCCTCTCTTTGATCTTACTTTGTGCACGTGTGTGTGTATGTGTGTGCATGTTTGTGTGCTTTCACTCACGCACTTGTGCCTTCACTTGCTCGTGGTCTTCATACCGGTCCTCACATCTCCGCGGATTGACAAGTAAAGGAGGTGGTGCTTACGCTTGAGCTACATAGGGGGTACCATTATTGAGTGTCTGATTCATTCCAATAGCATATTTTGCTTATTCCTTATACTCTTGTGTATTATATACACTCAACCCTATGTGTATCACTCCCATAAGAAGTTTTTTTTCTAATTGTAATCACGCTGGTCGCTATGAGCATTTGAAATTCATTGTCTCTTCCATAGATAGTAAGTTTTTTGAGTTAGTCGATGTGCGAACCTATCTATTTTGTATCGACTCTTTCTCCTTGATGTTCCAAAGTACATAGTGCATTTTATTGCACTTATTGCATGCCTATAAGGTCTATTTGAGTCTCCATGAGCTCAAGGGCTGGCCTTGTGCCGGTTGGCTGGACCAAGCTTCATCGCTTCACAACTCACTTTTCTACCTCCTACAAGCTTCTCCAAGTTCTTTCAATGGTATCAGAGCTAGATCAAGATGGGTGACGGCTTTCCCTCAATGATTGAGAAGCTTGATCAACACAACTACATGGCTTGGCAAATGAGAATGGAGGCCTATTTGCAAGGTAGAAATCTTTATGGAATTATAGCAGGTGATGAAGCTATGCCTATTCCAAGATCCAAAGGAGGACCTACACAAGAGGAGACATATAACCTCACACTTTGGTGTGCAAGGGATGCTCAAGCAAGGTCGTACATACTAAAATCTATCTTTGACTTTTTATTACCACATATTAGAGGATGCAAGGCATCTCAAGAGATTTGGGATGCCCTCGAGACTTTCTTTTCTACTAGTACCAAAGCAAAAAAGAATCATCTTTGAAACGAGTTCAACCAAGTGAAGAAGACACCTAAACAAACCATCACAGAGTTTGTTACCAAGGTTAAGAAGGTTGCAGATCAGTTAGCATCCATTGGAGAGCTGATTGAAGAAGAGGCTATCATGAGGCAAATTCTCATGGGATTCGAAGTGATAAGCAATGGCAATCTTTCACAATAGCTTATGATCTCATCGTGGATGTGCAAAATCAAGACTTCAACATCTTTCTTGGAAAATTATTCAATCAAGAGGCCAACAATAGCATAAAGGAAGGTAACTCCTATCATGGTAATTCAATGAGTGCCCTGTATGCAGATAAGAAGGATAAGAAGCTGAAAGGCAAGAAGAAGGAAGAAGATGAAGAGGAGACTTCCCAAGGCAACTTCGCAAGCAAGAGCAAGTGGAAAGGGAAGAAGAAAGGACCAAAGCATGAAAAAGCCAAAGGTCAGAATGTTCAAACTTGTGCCATTTGCGATAAGACCAACCACACCACTCAGAATTGCTGGTTCAATGGGAAGACCTAAAAAGAAAGTGGAAGAGGTGGATATGGCAGCAATAGAGGGAAGTGACTACCAGGTACTCTCCTCAACTTAATGGAATTGTAGAAAGGAGAAACAAGTCATTGGTTGGATCAGCCATGCTTGAAGAGAAGAAGTTCCCACATTATTTATGGGTGGAAGCTATTTCAACTGTTGTGTACCTTGTCAATAGACGACCATCCAAATCACTTCAAGTTATGACTCCTTATGAAGCATGACATGGAAGAAAACCTAGTCTTGGACATTGCAAGGTATTTGGTTGTTTAGCTTATGTTCATGTACCATCAACAAATAAGAGGTAAGCTAGATGAAAGGGCAACAAAGGCAGTGTTTATTAGATATGATTTAACTCAGATGGGTTACAGGTCTATAATCCTTCAACCAAGCAATTCACTACAAGTACAGATGTTGTGTGTGAAGGAAGCAAGCATGATACACAGGTCCAGAATCTAAGAAGTGATACAGGCAATGACTAAGATGAAAGAGAAAAAGGTTACAAACTATCGAAGTCAAGAGGCAAAGCAAAGATGCAAGAGGTTGGAGAATGCTCCAAGCAAGCTTCTAGAAGATTAGAAAGAGAGAAGAAACAACCAGAAAGGTATGGATATGATTCCACATTTGTTACAAAGCATTCAATATACTTGGCAAAATATTCAATTTCAGAAGAACCGTCAACATATGAGGAGGCAAAGGGAAACCCTAATTGGGAAAAGGCCATGAAAGAAGAAATAGATGCATTGAAGGAGATGGACACTTGGGATTTGGTTCCAATGTCATCAAATCAAAAGGTAATTGGTTGTAGATGGGTATATAAAGTTAAAAGAATTTCAGATGGGTCAGTTTCTAGGTACAAGCCAAGCTTAGTTGCCAAAGGATGCTCGCAAACTCATGCTATAGACTATGATTAAACATTCTCACCAGTTGCAAAGATGACTACAATCAAGACATTGATTAGTATAGCTGGTGCAAGGAATTGGAGACTCCTTCAACTTGATGTAAAGAATACATTTCTAAATGGTTGGATAGAAGAGGTATACATGTCACAACCACCATGTTTTCAAAACCCTAATCATCCATCTTATGTTTGCAGACTTAAGAAAGCATTGTATGGATTGAAACAAGCTCCTAAAGATTGGAATTATAGGTTTCTTACATACCTTCAAGATCAAGGGTTCAGACCTACCAACTCAGATCCTTCTCCATTCATCAAAAGGGATCACAATGAGGTTATCTATCTATGTGTATATGTAGATGATATTATTGTAATAGGTGATGATTTGAATGGCATTCACAGGATCAAGAGACACATGCAAGAGGAGTTCAAAATCAGTGACTTAGGTTAGCTCACATATTTCCTAGATATGTAGGTTATATACACGGATGAAGGAATGTATTTGACTCAGAGAAGATACATTCAGGATCTACTTCTCAAGTTCAAAATGGAGAACACCAAACCTACATGTACGCCTTTGGAGTTGAATTATAAACTTAGTGTTTATGAAGGTGAGAAAATTGAAGACATGAAAGAATATCAAAGTTTGGTAAATAGCTTGATATATGCTACTCATACAAGGGCAGACATCTTATATAGTGTGGGATTCCTTAGTCAATTCATGCACTCATCGAGAAAACTACACATGGATGCAGCTAAGAGAGTACTTAAGTATCTCAAAGGCACAATCATTGAAGGTATATTCTATCCTTACTCTTCAGGTTTGGATAACAAAACCTATTAAGATGCAGATTGGGTAGGAGCTAAGGATGATAGAAGAAGTACTTTTGGTTACTTAGCATTTGTAGGTTCAAAGCTAGTGTCAGGGAGTTCCAAGAAGCAACCAATAGTTGCTTTATCCTCAACTCAAGGAGAGTATAACTATCTATCTATCTATCTATCTATCTATCTATCTATCTATCTATCTATCTATCTATCTATCTATCTATCTATCTATCTATCTATCTATCTATCTATCTATCTATCTATCTATCTATCTATCTATCTATCTATCTATCTATCTATATATCTATCTATCTATCTATCTATCTACCTATTGGGATAGATGGATGGATGCTCCAAGAAACTGAGTAGGTACTACTAAACCTGCTTTGTACCAGCCCTCTTTTGCTTCAAAGTTGATAAGTAGACCTTCTTAGCTTTCCAATAACCCCAAAAAATGTCCTATTTCCTTTGGAAGTGATGTGTGTAATGATTGAACCAAAACAGATAACTTTGAAGTTCACTAACTCAAGAAAACCTTCTATTTATGTCTTAACACCTGCTGAATGTTTTGCTCAGTGTGACCATCACAATAGAAATTGATAAAATTCCTTCTAGGAGTATTTAATTAGCTTAGTAAGCTACCATTTGCAGGTGTAATGATGTAAAAAGATAAACTATGCTAAGAGAAATCAATTTAGCAAGTTTAGTTATACCCTCGACTTTTTAGGACTGTAGCAGAAAATGACCAGAGTTCACCTCAACGCAGATTTCTTTGAAATGACTGAATAGAATCACTTCAAACTTTGACAGCACGTAGATGACTTTGAGCTGAATCCAATAAGCTTTGAATCACTGAATTTGGTGAAGAATTGACTGAGATATGCCCTTGACAAGTTGACAGACTTTTGAGTAGACTAACAGAGAACTCAAAGATGAATGATGTAAATCTATCTATTAATAAACACTTGTATAGAATTCCATTGGCATGAACAACATTGCCTAATGGTGTAGAGAGGTGTAGGCTAGAATGTAGACCTCACACACACTCAGAAATCAATAGAATGAGGCTCGGGAGTGATCTCTCTCACCTGCGACTTTTCATGACCATTTTTATAAGAGATGGGTAAAAATTTGAATTCAAATTCAAATTTTGGCTCCCTATGATCAAGCTCCTACATATTAGGAGATATTCCTTCAATCAAATGAGCTACTTTTTCCACGACTCACTTTGGTAGGTGATTACAAAAGATTCCAAGTCAATCTGACTTTTACAATGAGGTAAAGTGGTAATTATCCACTAGCATATGTTCCTATGCTTCTTCATGTATGTATAAACTTCAATGCATCCTTTGAGCCAAATGTGTAGGATTGCAATTTACACCAACAGCTCCCCCTCAAGCCAAACATTTTGGCTTAAGTTTTCATCTTCAATCTTCAAGTATATCCTACAATCCAATCATGGATTTGAACGTGCAAAGTTTGGTTCCATCCAAAGCTTTAGTCAACAAATCTGCACATTGCATGTTGGTTGATACATAGGTAAGTTGAATGTCCTTGCTTATCAACTTCTCTCTCACATAATGATAATGGACCTCTATGTGTTTGGTCCTAGCATGATAGATAGGATTAGCTGCAAGGTGAAGGGAACTTGTATTATCTCCAAAGATTATTGGAGACCTAGTATATAGGCCCAATTCTGTATACAAAAGCTTAATCCAAATGGCTTCTTGTGTGGCATTAGCTAGTCCTCTATACTCTGCCTCTGTAGAAGACAAAGCAACAATAGGTTGCTTCTTTGAAGACCATGAAATTGATTTGTCACCTGCAAAAGAAATATATCCAAAAGTGCTTCTCCTATCATCCTTGCATCCTGCCCAATCTGCATCTGAATAAATTTTTATATCAATATCTGAAGTGTAAGGAAAATACAAACCATGGTTCTGTGTACCCTTGAGATACTTCAAGATTCTCTTGGCAGCCTCTAAGTGAGGTATCCTTGGCTTGTGCATAAATTGACTTAGTACACTAACTCCATATGCAATATCTATCCTTGTAAGAGTAGCATAGTTCAAGCTACCCACCATACTTTGATAACCTGTAATGTCTTTGACTTCATCACCTTCATGGGCACTTAGTTTTAGGTTTACCTCCATGGGAGTACTTGCTACTTTAGCATCCTGCAAGTGAAACTTCTTCAACATATCCTGTATGTACTTTTTCTGAGTAATGTATATCTCTGAACTAGTGTAGACTAATTCAAGCCCCAAAAAATACTTTAATAAACCAAGATCATTGATCTTGAACTCCATCATCTGGATTTTGATATACCTGATTCCATTGACATCATTACCTCTAATGATGATGTCATTGTTGGTGATTAACTTTCGCTCTGATACCACTTTTTATGGTCGACGTGGCAAAGGCCCGAACCTTGTCAAGCCTGCAGAATTTGCTGCACCACCAAAAATTGGTTGCCAAGCTAGAGTGATATTAGAACACCTCTATAATCAACAGTAGCTTAGCAGAGTTACTATCACTCAAACGTATAAGACTTCGTTTTGAATTTACTGAGAAATTCACTAGGACTTCACCGGAGTGCCACCAGACTATCACCGTAATTATACCGGGATCAACTCCTATTCTGTTTGTAATAACTTCAAGTGAGTATACAAGAAGTAAGGAAGTGATACGTGAACTTCCTTCACTAAGTGAACACTTTCTGAAGTTTAAGAAAAAACTTCTTCGGTTCAGTATGTCCTTTTCCGGTTAGACTTTGTACTGTGTGTACATATCCATTCCACCGAAATGATTGATGAACTTATAATAGAGATGTCTAGCTATAAGATAAGCTAACTCTAATACAAACCTTTAATTTACTATGCGAGATATACTTCGTTGTTCTACCGGAAAACACGTTTTCTGAGAAAACTCTAATTGACCGAAAACATTCATTTACTGAGAGAGTACTGAAGGACACTTTTACTGACAAACTGTAAATGTTAACGGTTAACGAACTTTCTACCGTAACACGAAAATACTCAGAGTTCTTCACATATGAACAATGCGTGCAAACTTCCACATGAACATGTGTTTTCTATTAGAGAAGATGTGTACAAATTAGCTTGGCCTCTTCTTGCTCAAGCTATGGAAACTCTCCTATACTCTACATTCGGTAATCCCAGTACTGACTGATTTGAAATCATAGCTTTTATTCCTTTTTCATTGAAATGACCTAATCTCTTATGCCAGAGATCAAGTTCTGTAATCACCTTTTCACCATGTGTGATCAACGCTTGGCCAATGTTCCCTTGTACTCTTACAGTAAAGAGTCTGCCTTCTTTCTTACCAGAGACAATCTGATTATATCCGTTCTCGAGATCTTCTACAAATACTCCTTCATTTGTAAATCTGACCTGAAAACCTTTCTCTACTATCTGTCCTACACTAATTAAATTTTTCGGTATTGTTGGAACATACAAAACATTGGTTAGCAAATCTGCTCCACTCTTACATTTCACTTTTCCAATTGAATGCACACTATGCCTCGTAGTGTCCCCTGTTTGAACAGTATGACTGGAACTACCTTTTTCCAATTCTGACATCAGTTCTATATTTCCTGACAAGTGATTAGAACATCCAAAATCAATGTAAAATACCTTTAGGTCTTCGTTATCTGATGTACTGATTGAGTTCATCATCAATGATGTATGAATTTCATTCTGTGTGTCATTTGCGTAGTTGTAGGTGGTGTTGTAGGATTGATTCTGTCCCCAACTTCTTGCTCCACCTCTACCATAGCTTCCTCTTTGATTTTGTCTTCCTCTTTGAAGGTTATTCTGATATCTTCCGCTTCTGCCTCTACTGTTACTGTTCTGATTTTGATTTGATCCTTGTTGATTGTGCTAGCAATCATGAGCTAAATGATTACTTAGTCCACAGATCCAGCAAGCCTTCTTGTTGTTATTCTGGCTACTTCTTCCTCTTCCAAAACCTCTTGCTCTTCCTATGTCGGTGCCTTTACCTCTTGCATAATAAGCCTGAGAACTCGACTCTTCTTTGTCTTTTGACTTACCTTTGTCTTTCTTCTTGTTCTTCATGTACATTGCAGAACTTTGTCCTTTGTCTGCATCTCCTTTCAGGTCTTGCTCATATGTGAGCATCAAACCAAGCAACTGATTTAAATCTGGTACAAAATGATTTAAAGAAAGTTCAGTTGAGAGTACGAAAGGTTTCCACCTTTCATCTCCTCTCAAACCTGTTAACAGTTGCGCTATCAATCTGTGATCTTCAACATCTTCATTTATGGATCCAAGACTATCTGCTAGATCCTTCATCTTAGTAACATAGTCACTAATGCTTTGACTCAACTTCTTTTTGAACATTGTAAATTCGGACCATAAGCTAGCCTTCCTAGCTTTCGTAGTATTTTGGAAGTGATCTTCCAACGCACTCCATATGTCCTCCGCTTTCTCCAGACCTCTAATGTGCGGTAGTAAATGGTCTGAAACGGTATTATAAATGTAAGCTCTTACCGTTGCATCTTTCTTCTGCCACAACTTCAAGACTTCTAATTCTTCTTTTTCCGGTTGACTATCATCTTCGAAAGTCGGCTTCTTTTCTTCTCCGGTCACATACGTCATTAAGTCCTTACTCATAAGTAAGGCTTCCATGCGCATTACCCATGCTGGATAATTATCTCTGTTCAATTTATCAATTTGGACATGATCTTCCATAATCTTCTTGTTTCTGTTACTTCTGGTGAACTTTTGAGAATCTTTCTGCTCTTCAGAATCTTCCTCGTTCTAGTACCACTTCTTGGATCTCACGGCTTTGACGCCAGCTGAGGGTGGATATTCTGGCTCTGATATCAATTATGATGAATAACCTGGGCTCTGATACCACTTGTTGGTGATTAACTTTTGCTTTGATACCACTTGTTATGGTCGACGCGGCAAAGGCCCGAACCTTGTCAAGCCTGCAGAATTTGCTGTGCCACCGAAAATTGGTTGCCAAGCTAGAGTGATATTAGAACACCTCTATAATCAGCAGTAGCTTAGCAGAGTTACTATCACTCAAACGTATAAGACTTCGTTTTGAATTTACTGAGAAATTCATTGGGACTTCACCGGACTGTCACCAGACTGTCACCGTAATTATACCGGAATCTTACCGGAATCAACTCCTATTCTGTTTGTAATTGCTTCAAGTGAGTATACAAGAAGTAAGGAAGTGATACGTGAACTTCCTTCACTAAATGAACACTTTCTGAAGTTTAAGAAAAAACTTCTTCGGTTCAGTATGTCCTTTTCCGGTTAGACTTTGTACTATGTGTACATATCCATTCCACCGAAATGATTGATGAACTTATAGTAGAGATGTCTAGCTATAAGATAAGCTAACTCTCATACAAACCTTTAATTTACTCTGCGAGATATACTTCGTTGTTCTACTGGAAAACACGTTTTCTGAGAAAACTGTAATTGACCGAAAACATTCATTTACTGAGAGAGTACCGAAGGACACTTTTACTGACGAACTATAACTATTAACGGTTAACGAACTTTCTACCGTAACATGAAAATACTCAGAGTTCTTCACATACGAACAATGCATGCAAACTTCCACATCAACATGTGTTTTCTATTAGAGAAGATGTGTACAAATTAGCTTGGCCTCTTCTTGCTCAAGCTATGGAAACTCTCCTATACTGAGTAGTTTCTTCTACCATCTCTCTCAGATGAACACCCGACATTTCAGGTTTCTGTTATTCATCTGTACATACGCGATCTATGGCGTCTTCTGAAAAACTTCTCACTCACTCTCTCTTTAGTCTCTATACATACGCAATCTCTGGCGTCTTCTCATTTTCTCATCTCTCCTATATCTCTCTCTTCCTCCTTTTTGACCTCTGTATGTGCTCTATTTATACTGCGCGCTCTTCTCACGCACGTTCTAGCTCGCACTTCCCTCTTTTATTCTTATGCATGTTCTCTCTGTATATACAGTTTGATTCGGTGTAACGAACTCTGATTCTGCAAGATTCTGTACTGTACATAACGGTCGTGAATTTATCCCTTCACTAAGGCTTTGATTTTTTGAATATTTGATTCCGCTTCTCTTTATCTTTCTTTGTCTGTACGTCAAATTCGTGAGTGATTCTTCAACAGCTCCCCCTCAATCACTAATTTGACTCTTCCTGTCTTCATATATTTTTCTTTCTTTTATACCTGCCATTTCTTTGAATCTGCTTGTCTTTGTTCCATCCAAGCTCTTTGTCAAAATATCTGCAACCTGATCTTTTGTCGAAGTGTATATTATTTCTATCTCCTTCTCCATTACCTTTTCCCTCAGGAAATGATACTGAATTTCTATGTGCTTTGCTCTTGCATGAAATACTGGATTTGCTGCAAGATACAGTGAGCTCATATTATCTCCATGTATGATAGGTATACCTTGATCAATACCTATGCTTTTGAACAAGGTCTGCATCCATATCACTTCTTTAGCTGCTTCTACAAGTCCTTTGTATTCTGCTTCTGTTGACGATAAAGCCACTGTGTGTTGTTTCTTCGAACACCAGCTTACTAGCTTATCTCCTAGGTATATCATATACCCATGTGTTGATCTTCTGTCATCTTGACTTCCTGCCCAGTCTGAGTCATTGTATGCTCTCAGCTGTATATCTGATGTAAAAGGATAATATAATCCTTCCTTTATAGTTCTTTTGATATATCTAAGAACTCTCTGTCCTGCAACCCAAT
>CM035417.1:80449087-80451587 GCA_020310875.1 Ceratopteris richardii | reverse complement strand
TCTGAAATCCATCCATTCAGAAATGCATTCTTCACATCCAATTGGTACATGTTCCAATTCTTGGATGCAGCTACACTCACCATAACTCTGATAGTTGGCATCTTGGCCACAGGAGAAAATGTTTCTTCATAATCTATGCCTTGGGTTTGTGCAAAACCCTTGGCTACCAACCTGGCTTTATACCTATTTATGGTTCCATCTGAATTTCTCTTTACCTTGTAGATCCATCTGGATCCTATCACCTTCATGGATTCTTTCTTGGGTACTAAGTCCCAAGTATCACTCTCCTCAAGAGCTTCCATCTCTTCATCCATTGCTTCCTTCCATTCTGGTTTCTTGATTGCTTCCTCATAGGTACCTGGTTCTTCACTCAAGAGATCCTTTGCAAGATATACTGAATGCTTTGTAACAAGAGAAGTATCATAACCATACCTAATTGGCTTCTTACTTTCTCTTTGAGACCTCCTCATAGCCTGAGTTGAAGATTCTGGAATATCCTTCATCTTTAGCTTTCCTTTTGATTTCCAAGCTTTGAACTCCTCAAGATTGATGGAGTCTTCATCATCTGATTCTGAATCATCTTCTTTGATTGATTCCTGCTTAATTAGCTTTGGAAAGTCTTCATCTATATCATATGGTAAACTTACCTTCCTGCACTCATTTTCATACCATGAATCATTTTCATCAAAGATGACATCTCTGCTTACCTTGAAGCCTTTATTTGTGGGGTTGTAGAATCTGTACCCTTTCTGGTTTAAATCATAACCAATGAAGATACACTTTTCAGCTTTAGGGTCTAATTTCCCTCTTACCTGTGAGGGTATATGCACATATGCTATGCAACCAAAAATTTTACAGTGATCCAGAGATGGTCTCTTACCATGCCAAGCCTCATAGGGTGTCATACCATTAAGTGTTTTGGATGGCAATCTGTTTATGAGATAGGTTGCAGTAGAAACTCCTTCTGCCCATAAATAATTTGGTAGCTTCTTCTCATTGAGCATAGCCCTAGCTGTTTCCACAATAAGTCTATTTCTTCTTTCTGCCACACCATTTTGTTCAGGTGAGTATCTGGTTGTAATCTCCCTTTTGATGCCTCTTTCCTGCAAAAATTCTTCAAAGTCATTGGAGAAATACTCTCCTCCACCATCTGACCTTAACTTCTTTAGTCTTCTACCTGTCTGGTTTTCAACAAGTGCAAGATACTTTTTGAAACAATTAAATACTTCATCTTTACCCTTCATAAAGTATAAAATTGTCCACCTGCTATAGTCATCAATAAAAGATACATAGTACCTTGACCCTGATATTGAAGGGTCCTTGCTAGGTCCCCAAACATCTGTGTGTACCAAGTCTAGGTAGTCTTGGTGCATGAATCCTTTCTTTGAATAAGGCAACCTGTGTGACTTACCAAATTGACATGCTTCACACTTATATATCATGTGTTGCTTGGATACATTAGGTATCCCAAGCACACATTGATCCCTGCACATTTGCTTGATGGTTCTCTCACCTATGTGTCCAAGTCTTTTGTGCCAAATCTCTAATTCTGATAAGGTTTGATCCTTGTAGTTGAACAAAGCAATATTTTTTGTATCTTCAAGCTCAAAGGTAAATAACCTACCTGATTTTTCTCCCTTTGCTATCCTCTTGAAACTATTCTTTGGGTCCTCCACATAAACTCCATGTTGTGTGAATCTGACCTGCAATCCCTTCTCTACAATCTGACCAACACTCATAAGATTTTTTGTGATTGTAGGTACATAGAGTACTCTACTCAGAAGATTCTGTTTGCCATCACATGTCTTCACATTACCAACTTTTATAACAGAGTGTTTAGTGTCATCACCTGTTTGTACCTGATGCTTTCCTTTAGGTTCTTCCAAATCAGAGAGCAATGCAACATTTCCAGCTACATGGTTAGAGCAACCTGAATCAATATAAAACAAATTGTCATCTTTTGTACCTTCCTTAGAGGTCATGTTCATAATCAGTAAGGAGTCATCTTGCTCCTCTGTATAATTGTTGTAATCCCTTCTATTTCTGTATCCACCATTGTTGTTGTGATTGTAGTTGTTGTTGTATTGGTTGTTGTACCCATTGTAGCTTTGGTGATGTTGATTGAATCTGCCTCTTCCTTGAGAGTAGCCTCCTCTTTGATAACCTCTTCCTCTTTGGTTCTTGTAGTTTTTGTAGCACTCATCTGTAGTATGGTTAGACAAACCACATATATTGCAAGGTGATGAGTTGTAGGGTCTCCCCCTACCTGACTTACCTCCTCTGCCTCTTCCTTTTGAAGATCTACCTCTTCCTGCAAAGTTTGCTTGAGAGGTGGATCCTTCTTCATCAAGCTTTTTGCCTTTACCCTTATCCTTGGACTTCTTATCAGTATAAAGAGCAGAGGAATTGTTACCTTTTGATTCTCCTGATTTTGTAAACTTGGCTTCATGTGTGAAGAGTTGGCCCATAAGAGTTGTAAGATCAGGGGTATGCATATCCA
>CM035417.1:80419089-80424087 GCA_020310875.1 Ceratopteris richardii | reverse complement strand
TAGATAGATAGGTAGATAGATAGATAGATAATAGATAGATAGATAGATAGATACATAGATAGATAGATAGACAGACAGATAGACAGATAGATAGATCGATAGATAGATAGATAGATAGATAGATCGATAGATATAGATAGATAGATAGATAGATAGATAGATAGATAGATAGATAGATAGATAGATAGATAGATAGATAGATAGATAGATAGATAGATAGATAGATAGATAGATAGATAGATAGATAGATAGATAGATAGATAGATATATAGATAGATAGATAGATAGATAGATAGATAGATAGATAGAAAAGATAGATAGATAGATAGATAGATAGATAGATAGATAGTTAGTTAGATAGATAGATAGATAGATAGAAAGATAGATAGTTAGATAGATAGATAGATAGATAGATAGATAGATAGATAGATAGATAGATAGATAGATGATAGATAGATAGATAGATAGATAGATAGATAGATAGATAGATAGATAGATAGATAGATAGATAGATAGATAGATAGATAGATAGATAGATAGATAGATAGATAGATAGATAGATAGTGATGATGGAGAGTGTTAATCTCCAAAAGAACAAGTTAACCTTGAATTTAGATCACCTCTATATCAAGATTAACTTTAGACTCCACCAAACTTAGAGATCATTCACCAATTTATCAGAAAATTGATTATTCTGAAAAATTCAGCTTCTTCAGAAAGTCTGCTGCAGATTAGTCACTCATTGACTAATCAATTCTGTAAAGTTTTTGATAAAACTTTTGCACAACACTTCGCCTTAAGGTTGCGCAACTTTGCCAAGTTAAATCTCTCAAAAAGATTGAAGTACACACTGAGAAATGTGTGAAACACTTTACCTATGTCTGAAAGTGCTTCTCTGCAATGGCGACTTTGACACCTGCAACTTCTTAGCACTGGTTCTCCCAACTCTGAACCCGTTTGATCAAGATCTTTTAGCCATAGATGGCTTTACCTTCCAACTTAGATTTTAAGCCTCATTTGTGTAAAACTTTACACTGTGGACTGAGTAATGATCATTTCATTGAAGATGAAATGTGCGCCAGATTCTTCGACTCTTAGAACAATCTTACATATGAATGTTCCTAATCCAAAATTCTCCTCAGCCTGATTACAATTAACCTCTCAAATTCTAGCCATAGATAGATTAGCTATGGACTTAGACACGTGCAGAAGGATTTCTCAAAAGATTAAACACAGAAGGGAGCAGACTGCTAAACATCGGGCGCAAGTTTTTCGATTTCTTCAGAAAAATTTACATACAAGTGAGGATGGATAATTCACTCACTTCAAATGTGTCTAATGACATTAATTTCCTCTCTCCTATTCTCTAATCTTCTTCTGCTCTACTTGCCCGACATTTTCCAACATATTTATAGATGAATATATACAAGTGTATGACTAAACAAAGATATAAGTCAGCTAATGTACATATGTGTACATATCTTTGGATTTTTCTGAACATGTCCTTCCTTCAACCATCTGACTTTGTTTTCTTCTTGACTCCTTGACTTCATTCCTCCATAATTCTTCAATTGATGATTGTCATGCACCAACAGCTCCCCCTCAATCATTAATTGAGGTTCTTCTCTATCTTCTTACTCCAGCCATATCCTTGAATCTTTGTAGTTTTGGGTCCATCTAGACTTTTTGTCATCATATCTGCAACTTGATCTTTTGTGGGAGTGTGTATGACTTCAATCTCCTTCTCAATGACCTTCTCTCTCAGAAAATGATACTGTATTTCAATATGCTTAGTTCTAGCATGAAATACAGGATTAGCTGCCAAGTATAATGAACTCATATTGTCTCCACAAATAATAGGAGTACTCTGAATCACATCAAAAACTTTCAAAAGTGTCTTTAGCCATATTACCTCTTTTGCAGCTTCCACCATACCTTTATATTCTGCTTCTGTAGATGACAAAGCAACTGTATGTTGCTTCTTGGAACACCATGAAATCAATTTGTCTCCTACATAGCACAAGTATCCATGTGTTGATCTTCTATCATCCACATTACCTGCCCAATCTGCATCACTATATATCTTCACTCTTGTATCAGAAGTAAATCCATAGTACAACCCTTCTCTGAGTGTACCCTTGATGTACCTAAGTACTCTTTGTCCTGCAATCCAATGTTCCTTTCTAGGACAATGCATAAATTGTGAAAGCACACCAACTGCATATGACAAATCAGGCCTTGTTAATGTAGCATAAATCAAGCTACCAACCAAACTTTGATAGAGTTTCATATCTCTGAACTCTTCTCCTCCAAACCTAGACAATTTATGGTTCACTTCCAAAGGTGTAGGTGCAACCCTGCAATCTTCCATTTTAAATTTGGTTAGCAAATTTTTAAGATACCTTTCTTGGGTCACATATACTCCATGTTGAGTATAAGAGATCTCCATTCCCAAGAAGAATGATAGGTTCCCCAAATCACTGATTTTAACTCTTTCTCCATCTGCTTCTTGATCATTTGTATCCCCTTATCATCTGTTCCTGTAAGTATTATGTCATCAACATAAATACAAACATAAATGAACCCATCTTCACTTGCTTTGACTAGCAAGCTACTATCTGCCTTTGATGCTTGAAATCCAAGATCATTCAAGAATTTTACAAGCCTATAATTCCAAGCCCTTGGGGCTTGCTTCAACCCATACAAAGCTCTCTTGAGCTTACACACATAATTTGGACTCACTTGATCTTTGAACCCATTCTGGTTGCTCCATGTAGACTTCATCTGAAATGTAACCATTCAAGAAAGCATTTTTTACATCTAATTGAGATAACTTCCAACCTTTGCAAGCAGCAATTGCTATGAGTGTCCTGATGGTTGTCATCTTTGCCACAGGACTATAAGTCTCATCATAGTCCACTCCATATGTCTGTGCATACCCTTTCACAACAAGTCTAGCTTTGTACCTAGACACACTTCCATCTGCAAATCTCTTTAGTTTTGTAAACCCACTTACATCCAATGATCTTCTGACTATTAGGTTTAGGAACCAAATCCCATGTTTGATTCTCTATCAATGCATCATACTCCTCTTGCATAGCATCTTCCCAATTCTTTTCCCTTTGGCCTCTTCATATGTAGAAGGGTCTTCATCTGCTTTTACCAAATAAGCATAATCTTTAGTAGTTAAGAATGAAGTGTCATAGCTATACCTTGTAGGTTGCCATTTGTGCCTAGATGACCTCCTAACTTCTGCACTTCTTGAAGTTTCTGGTTCATCACATTCTGGATCAAACCTTGGCCTCTCTTCAACTTCAACCTGCACTTCATTGTTCTTACTTTCATCAAGTAATTGAATCTTTGCTTTACCTTTTCTTTGATCCACTACTTCTTCATCATCTGCATGTACATTATATTTACCTGCATACCAAGTACCTTGCTCATCAAATGTAACATGCTTGGATACAAGGAATTGCTTTGTGGATAGACTCCACAACCTGTATCCCATTTGCTTATCATCATAACCAATGAATACATACTTTCTCTGCCTTAGGCTTCCAACTTATGCCTCAATTGAGATGGCACATATGCATATGCCAAGCATCCAAATATTCTGCAATGATCCAAGGTAGGTTTCTTACCCCACCAAGCTTCATATGGTGTCATACCTTGCAAAGCTTTGCAAGGCAATCTATTGACCAAATATGTAGCTGTAGTTACAGCCTCTGCCCACAAATAATTTGGGCAATTCTTCTCTTTCATCATGGACCTTGCAAACTTCAAGAAGTGTCCTGTTTCTTCTTTCTGCTACCCCATTTTGTTGAGGAGAGTACCTGCAAGTGACTTCTCTCTTTATACCTACATTCCACAAATAATCATTGAACTCATTTGAAAAATACTCTCCCCCTCCATCTGACCTTAGTCTCTTCAATTTTTGACCTGTAATCCTTTCTGCATATGCATGATAGTGTTTAAATGTATTAAACACTTCTGACTTTTCTTTAATCACATAAATTGTGATCCACCTGGTAGCATCATCAACATATATGACATAATATCTTGAACCATTTATACTAAAGTCCTTTGAAGGACCCCACACATCTGTATGCACCAATTCAAGTCTTTCTGAATACATAAACCCATGCTTGGAATAGGATTGCTTATGAGCCTTACCTAATTGACATGCCTCACATCTGTATGTCATGTGTTGACCTGCAATGTTAGGCATTCCAAGCACTGAATCATTGTTAATCATTTCTTTGATACCTCTTTCATTAAAGTGTCCAAGTCTTTTGTGCCAAAGATCCAATTCTGACACCTTCTGCTCTCCATATGTGAACATAGCATGTCCAACATTTCCTTGTACCTTCAATGTGAAGAGCCTTCCTTCTTTCTTTCCTTGCAATAACTTGTTTATACCCTTGACTAGGGTCTTCCACATAAACTCCATCATTGGTAAACCTTACCTCATAACCTTTTTCCACAATTTGACCTACACTGATCAAATTCTTTGGAATTGTGGGAACATAAAGTACCTTACTCAGAAGAGTGCTCCCATCCTTAGCTTTGACTGAACCAATTGACTTTACCTTATGCTTTGTATTATCACCTGTCTGAACTGTATGATTAATTGCATTATGATCTAGATCAGTCATCAAAGGCAATATTTCCACTCAAATGATTACTACATCCTGAATCAATATAAAACACTCTCATGTCCTCATGTGAAGTTTCACATGTATTCATAATGAGAGTCGAGTCCTCCTTTTGATCTGATGCATAGTTGTAGTAGGTGTTATTATAGGATTGACTTTGGAAGTTTCTTCCACCACCTCTTCCAAAAGAATTCCTACCACCTCTACCTCTGAAGTTTCCTCTCTGAAATCTACCACCTCTTGCTCTTTGATTAAAGTTCTGATAATTACCATTGTTTTGATTATTATGCCAACAATCATGAGATAGATGATTGGTCTTACCACATATCCAACAAGCTCTTGC
>CM035417.1:80386589-80409089 GCA_020310875.1 Ceratopteris richardii | reverse complement strand
AAGTTAGCAACTACCTTATGGGCAAAGAATTGTGGGGATTAGTGAGCAGCACAGAGCCAATGCCTCATGTAAATGATCCACCACTTCAAGGGCACGTTGTTTGTTGTTACCCTTTGGAGTTGTCCTCTCCAATCATTTTAGCATAAAGAATCAACAATACATCTTACATTTGTCAATCCGGGAAGTATACAAAGACCACAGCCCCTTCTAGTTAATGGAATCCAAGAATAAGAAGAAAATGACTGGATTTCTGAGAAATGATGAAGATGAAGAGAAATTTCTAGGGTTTTGATTATCTTGAGCTTCTCTACACCATTTTCAATGATCTTGGTGCCTAAAGTATGTTATTTTCTCAGCAGAACACAATTATGAAGTCAAATCTCAAAAATGATACCTGTAACCTTCATACGAGACAATCGCGATTCTGTGAAAACTGATGATTTCCATCTCCAGCTCTGTTCTTCAGCACTTTCTCACTCAATACATCAAGAATCATCTCTCTTCATACACATTTGATCAGAAACACACAATAGAAGCTTGCAAATTCCATGGATCACATATAGAATAGACTCAACAAATCTAAAGAAAGTACTTGAAAGGAAGAAAACACGATTTCTGCAAGGAGAGCTCTTCAAATTACTTGCATAGCACAAATAATACAACCAACCCTCTCAAAATAGAGGAAATTATCTTTTATACATTTTCAAGTGTCCCTTTTCACACTTGATTTTTGGTCCTTTTCCCTTCTAATCTAAAAATATACTATCAAAGAGCTTCCAAAAATTCTAGAAAAAGTACATATGATTCTAATTTACATGAGGAAGACTCTTCCTCATTTTTACATTATTTGCATAAATATTTCTACAATTTTTTGACATTTTACAATTATTTCTCTTCAAAAAATGCTTCTTCCAACATTCTTCCCCTCCTAAACTTTTTCGCTCCTGACAAAAAATTCTTGCTGGTAGATAGTGGGAACTTCCTTTACTTCGTTTTTCTTTGATATACCTATGACAATAGATCATGGCTTTTTCTTTCTGTAATGTTTGTTGGTGCAGACCAATCACCAATTGAAGATTTGAAGGATAAAGGATGGAGTTGAAATCAATTTTTGAAGCAAAGAAGATGGACACATTCACAGGATGAATGTTTTGTACACATATGTACATTAGTGAAGACATAGATCACTTAGAGTTTTGAATAGTCATAAACTTGTACATATTTGCCTATAAATACTTGAAAAAAAATGTCGGGGCAATAGAGAAGACAATAGGAGATCATGAGAATAGTGTATTGACAAGTTGTAAGTGTCATTAGACACATGAGAAGTGAGTTGAAATCTCTCCCTCACTCAGTTGTAAACTTCTGAGAAATAGAAGAAAAATTGCACACGATATTTCTGTGTTTTCTCCCTGTGTGATAGATCTTTTGTGAATTTCTTTTGGAGATATCTTAGTCCATAGTTAATCAATCTATGGCTAGAGTTTGAGAGTCTAATTGTGATCAGGCTAAGAGAATTGTGTGTAGGAACATTCACATAAAAAAGTACTCACTGGTTCCTGAAACAGGCGCAAATTTTGATCTCAATGATTTGATCATTTCTCACTCCACAGTTTAAAGTTTTGTGCAAGTAAGCACTTAATCTTTAAGTTAGAAGGTAAGCTACTCGTGGCTAAAAGCATTTGCTTAAACGGGTTCTATACTGAGAGAATTAAAGTTAAGAAGTTAGGGGTGTCCAAATCGACTTCTCAAATGTGCAGATTTAGACATAGCTGACTTGGTAAGTAGATTTCTCAAGATCTACTGAACCTTTTGAAGTAATTTGACTTGGAGAAGGTGCAAAATCTTTAGGCGACACTTGTGCAAAGTTTCATAAAAAAATTTACACATTTACTCAGTCAATGAGCAAGATCTATGCAGCAGACTTTCTGAGGAATTTCCTTCTTCACAGTTTAGTCAAGAAATTGATATTTGGTCATTGATCTCTTAAATTGATGAGGGTTTTGACTTACTCTTGATATAGAGGTGTTCTAAATTCAAGAGTAGGTTGTTCTTTTGGAGATTAACACTCTCCATCAATGTTCAAGTTATTCACCATTTCAAATAATGCCTTTCTCCATTGTACTGCTGCTTCTGGTTTATCTATCACATCTTTCTTTAGGTATTCTTTGTATGCTGCTTCATAGGCAGTGAGTCGAGACTTTGTTACTACTGACAAGTTTCCAAAGATTTCTGATTCTCTTTCAAAAAATCCATAATCAAATGCATCTTCGAAAATCTTTAGATAATGACTACCTAGAAATATTGTTCTGCTATAATATGCCATTAAACAGATCCTCTCTGGAGTTTCACTGAGATCAAATAATAATGCATCAGATGGTGAATTAAAACCAATGTAATTGAGAATTCTGACATCTGTATCTGTAAAAGTCTCTATACATGCCAATATGAGTCTCATTACTCTGATCAATAGAATACAGGCTGGGTCATTGACATCTTTATATGTAGATATGACAGACTCTGCTGTGTCAACCATATATTTCTTAGTTGGCCATGTTCCTGTCTTTGGTCCTGCTATCTTTGGGAAATTTAGCCATTTTGATGGAATATGTCCTGCATTCCTTCTTTCCCAAAACACTATCCAATCCCTTCTCCTTGCTACTGGACAATAAGCTAGATTGATTTTTAACTGAATTAGTGCTTCTTTCCATATTTTCCTGCATTCTTTGTTAGTGTCCAACCACTTATTTCTCCATTTAGGATTGGCTTTTTCAAATAATTCCTTTGTCACATTGATGTCTTCTTCTGATAATCCCACCCTTGCCATCTGATAGTTTTTAATACTTTCAATAATCATGCAAAAGGGTATACCTAGGCCATCTGCTGCCCAATGGTGTTGATTAGGATTTATCCCTTTGTTCAAAGCAAATTTAACAATCTGTTCCTCATATTCATTATGCATTTTTCTAATAAATTCCATTCTAGATTCTCTGTCTATTAAGAGCTTCTAAACAAACTCATCTGAGTACTCCTCAACTGCTGCTTTATTTTCTTGTTCATCACCATGTTGGGTTTTGTTATCCCCTCCCACTTCATATTCTTCTTCTTGTGTAGTCTCTACCTGCTCTTGAACCTGGATTTGTGGATTTTCCAAATTTTTTTGTAGTTCTTCTGTCATCAACATTAAGCTTCTATTTTGAGATGTCCACAACTCTTTTTTTGACTTCCACTCACTTCTCTCTTTTTCTAGACTCAACTGCCAATCACTTCTTTCTTTTTCTATATCCATATGTAACTTATTATATCCCCTCATTGAAGTAGCAACATGTATACTAGCTTGCTTTTCCAACTCCTTAGCTTCCTTCAGCTCTGCTTGTAGTCTTATAATTTCTTTATTCAATTCTTCCCTCTCATCCTGTGTCATCTGTTCAATCTTGCTTTCTTCTTTTAATTGGCCTTCTTCCATTAATAACTTATTTATTTCCTCATTTGCTTTGAGCATAATTTGATATGAACTCTGAAGTGTTCTATATCTCCCTTCAATTTTCTTCAGCTCCATCTCCATTTTGCTACTGTGCTCTATTTGCTTTGCACACTTCTCTTCAAAAAATTGAATTTTGTTTTGTTGTTGAACCTCTAGTTCTTCTAACAAGAGTACTTGTTTGTTCAAATCCTCATTTCGTTCCTATACAATCTGTTGGTGTAATTTACAAGCCTACACATTTTTCTCAAAGGATGCATTAAGGTGTACACATACATGAAGAAGCATAGGAACATAGGCTAGTGGTTAGTTACCACTTTACCTCATTGTAAAAGTCAAATTGACTTGGAATCTTTTGTAATCACCTACCAAAGTGAGTCGCGGAAAAAGTAGCTCATTTGATTGAAGGAATATCTCCAAGCATTTAGGAGCTTGATCATAGGGAGCCAAAATTTGAATTTGAATTCAAATCTTCACTCACTTCATATAAAAGTAAACATGAAAAGTCGTAGGTAAGTGAGATCATTCCCGAGCCTCATTCTACTGATTTTGAGTGTGTGTGAGGATTATACCCTAGCCTACACCTCTCTACACCATTAGGCAATGTTATTCATGCCAATGGGATTGTATACAAGTGTTCATTAATAGATACATTTATATCATTAATCTCTGAGTTCTCTGTTAGTCTACTCAAAAGTCTGTAAACTTGTCAAGGGAATATCTCAGTAAATTCTTCACGAAATCAAGTGATTCAAAGCTTCTTGGATTCAGCTCAAAGTCATCTACATGCTGTCAAAGTTTGAAGTGATTCTATTCATCCATTTCAGAGAAATCTGCGTCGAGGTGAACTCTGGTCATTTCCTCCTACAGTCCTAAAAAGTCGGGGGTATAGCTAAACTTGCTAAATTCATTTCTCTTAGCATAGTTTATCTTTTTACATCATTGCACTTGCAAATGGTAGCTTACTAAGCTAATTAAATACCCCTAGAAGGATTTTTATCAATTTCTACTGTGCTAGTCACACTGAGTAAAACATCCAGCAGGTATCAAGACAAAAATAGAAGTTTTTCTTGAGTTTGTGAACTTCAAAGTTATCTGTTTTGGTTCAATCGTTACACACATCACTTCCAAAGTACATAGGCCATTTTTTGGTGTTATTGGAAAGCTAAGAAGGTCTACATATCAACTCTGAAGCAAAAGAGGGCTGGTACAAAGTAGGTTTAGCAGTACCTAGTCAGTCTCTTGGAGCATCCATCCATCTATCCCAACACAATCTTCAATAGTTCTACCAACTGTTCCTTTTCTTTCTTTTGCTCATTTATGATTTTGCTGCCTTTTTACAAACTCAGATTTAGCCACCATCCCTGATATAATCATGTTTCTACTTGATGGTCTGAACTGTTCTATATTGCTCATAATAACTTTGCAAGCAGATCTTATATCCTTGGGTATCCTCTCCAACCCAGCTTCTAATTCCATCTGTTTTGCTTCTATATGCTTTTCTTCCTTGCAGTCATTCTCTTCTTCATCTTCTTCCTCATACTCTATGACCTGGTTCTTTTGTTCTTCATAGCCCTTTCCTGCTTTCATTTCTACTTTTAACATCTTCCTCATACTCTAATGTCTAATCCTCCTTCCTCTCATGTCCTGATGTGTCTTTAATTATCTTCATTTGCTGTTTCCTCTTCAAGGATATGTCCTTCCTTTTCCTGTACTTCCTTATTTTGAATTAGGGTTGAATCAATCTCTACTGAGAACTTTATTTGATCATTGATTATCTGCTCCTTTTATCCTTCCTCTTGCTCATCTATATCCATGAGATCCAAGTCTTCTTCTTTTCCCTGATCTTCTGTAGTTGTGAACTCCTCATTATGACTTAAGTCATGAAGTACATCTTCTATGCTTTGGTTTATTTCCTTTTTTGTACTTTTTTCTTTACTCTCTTTGAAAGTCATTGTTTCTACTACCTCCTCAGTTTCCTTGATTTAATCTTTGTCTTCTTTCTTGTGTACTGAGCTGCATAACTGAGCTTCCTTTTCTGTTTCTAGCTTTTCCTCATTAAATTTGTAATAAGTTTGCTGTGAAGGTTTTATCCATACTGTCTTCAACCCTGAATCCATTAGTCCACAACTGAATTCCTTCCTCACTTCAACCTCTTCTTCCATTATCATTGCTTTACCTTTTAGTAATCTTCTCTCTTCTCCAGGACTAACTTGCTTAGCTGCATCTCCTTGGACCTGTTTCCCTTGTGGCTTCTCACCCAATTCTTCTGGTGTTTTAATTTTTCCAGAAACTTGCACTGTCACATTTGGTGTACTAGGTACTGATAAATTCAATATTTTCAACAAGAAGTTTTCAATGTCACTATTTGAGTCTGAAGAGAACTGGGAAGAACCAGCTATCCCTGATTTGTCCATTCTTGGTTCTTCTAATACAATAGATTCTTCCTGTCTCATTTCTTCTACTGACACTTTTCCTATCTCCACCCTTTGTACAGTTCTACTACTTTCCCCTTGTTCTTTTTAGTCAACTTCTTTTTTTGCACAAATTTCTTCTGAACCTTCTTCTTCACTACTATAGTGGTTCTGGTTTCAGGAGGACCTTGTAACTCCTTAAAATAGGTTAACAGTTCTACTTCCTTTTTAACAAAAATCTCCTCAGTCTCTGCTGCCATCATCTGGTCATGTAGTTCTTCATAATGTTCTACTTCTTCCTGTATCCAATCTGTTGCTTTACAGGAGTAATCTTCCAACATTTTTTGATATTGTGCTTCATATATTGCCCTTTTGTTGTTCCCTTGAGCCAGATAAGAATACAATTGTTCCTTGCTTGTCTGAGGTTCTTTTGAAGACTGGACTTCCTTTTGAGCAGCTTCATGTTCTTCCTTTGTTGCTTCCACCTGTTCCAATTCCACCTTCCTGGGATCCAATCTTCTCTTTTTTACAGGAATAACTTCTTTTGAGTTTCCCTTTCTTTTCCTATCTGCTCCCCTCATACTTGTTTGGCCTCCTCCTTCTCTTAGAGACATCATCCTGGAAGGACTTTTGACTCATGTCATCAAGCTTCTAAAGTATTGAGCTTCTGGAGCCAATTGCAGTTGATCCTCCATTCCTAGAACATGATATATAATTCTTGTTAGAAATTGAGCTCCATTCATGAACTTCCTTTGCTCCCAATGTTTGGCTGCTTCCTTCAATTGCTCATGTATGTATGGAGTTACATCCATCACTCCAAAAGTCTTGGTTCTGTCCTTATTATTGAACATAATTAATGTTGCTGGTTTGTGTGGCATGGTGTATCTAGGTAGTTTTGGAAAACAGAAGTATTGCAAGAACATTCTGATAGCATACTCCTCATTCTCTTTTCCTTTAAAATCGGGGAATTTAGAATATTCTGCATAGGTAGCCTTATTCTTCTTAACAAAGTTGTTATCCAGTTTGGTTCCCATTGTATAGAACTGTAGAGCTTCCTTGATATGCTCTGCTTTTATAGTGATGTTCAATTCTTTGTTTTCTTTGTCTTTGACCGTACATCTGAAATAAGCATCATTACCCTTTCCAATCTCCATCAGACTATTCATCACCTGTGCCACTCTTTCAAAGTCTATGAAGAATAAGGGTTCATCCAGCAGTCTATGTAATCCTACTGCTTTCCAGCTTTTGTAATTGACTGCAATTCTTTGGAATCTGTAAAATTCTTGGCACAACATGGTGTACTTGTGACCTCCAACTCCTAAAGTAAAGATGTGATGTCCAATGATACCCAAAGTTTCCTTGAGTTCCTTGACTACCTTCTCTGCTTCTGGAATTTCTTGTTCCTCGCCAGACTCTAGCTCCACTTCTTCTACTACAACTTCACTATCCAAGAACCGATGTCTTCTAGATAGAGTTACTGAGTCTGCTTTGAAATCATGTATTGGCAGTTCCTTTTGATTCACCATTATGAAGAAAATATAACATCACACAAAAAAGAAAACTCCACCCACATAAGTCTCAAGAAATATAAGTAAAATCACATTTGTTTTGAGATAAAATGAAAGAGGAATGAAAATAAAAATCTCAAATAAATCCTGACTTCCTCATTTGTGTCACAGATAAAAACTCGATTGAAGTGATCATCACGTGTTAGCAAGATGTCTAATGCTTTCTTCTCTTCTGGAAGCTCTTATAAAGCAAGAAAATAATTGCAAAAAGAAAGAAATTGAAAAATAAACAATAAAAATTGAAATGAAAAAATAGAGACTGCTACATTACCACCTATATTTTTCTTGTGCTATATAACTTATATAATTAAAAAGATTTATAGGAGCCTCCCTCTCAGTGGCTGTGTAATTTTTTTGTGCTGAATTCAATTGCCTACTAGCATAAGCAACTGGGAAGTCTAATTTTCTCCCTTCTATTGGTTGTGCTAACACACAGCCCAAAGCATAGTTTGAAGCATCCACATGGACATGGAAAATTTTATCCCACTGTGGGGTTTTTAGAATTGGTGCTGTTACCAAACAAGTTTTTAGAGTCTTAAAAGCTTGGTCACACTCTTTGGTCCACTCAAATTTTGTGATTAAGGCATACAAAGGTTTTGCAATGTCAGAAAACTTGTGTACAAATTTTCTATAATACCCACAATGTCCCATGAAAGTTTGAAGTTCCTTTACATTTGTTGGTCTTGGAGGTTCCACTATGGCCTTAATTTTTCTTTCATCTATTGAAATTCCATTTCTAGAAACTATATGACCCAACATTCTCCCTTGCCTCACAAAGAACACACATTTTTCTGGGTTTAAACATACTCTATATGTTCTACATTTTTTGAATATATTTTCCAAATCCTTCAAATGATCTTGTCTTTTTAATGAAAAAGTGCAAAGATCACCCACATAGATTTCCACGATATTTCTAAGGAATTCCTTGAATACGTGACACATTAGTCTTTGAAAAGTTGCTGGAGCATTGGTTAATCCAAAGGGCATAACCCTAAAAGCATAAATTCCCCATCCTGTAGAAAAGGCAGTTTTATGTTGGTCTTCCAAGGCTATGGGTACCTGATTGTATCCTTAAAAACCATCCAAAAAACTATAGACCTCCTTTCCTGCAACTCTTTCCAAAAGATGGTCTGTTATGGGCAATGGGTAGCTATCTCTTATAGTTGCAGCATTCACCTTTTTCAAGTTAATGCATACCCTGAGTTTCCCATTCTTTTTTGGTACCACAACTATAGGAGATATCCATTCTGTATACTCAATCTCATAGATGAAATTGGCAGCCAACAGCTTTTCAATTTCTTCCTTTATTTTGGCAGAATATTTGTCATTGAATGTGTAATGTCTTTGTTTGCTAGGCTTTGCATCAGGTGTAATAGGAATCTTATGCTCACAGATTTTAGGGTCAATTCCTTTCAAATCCTTGTAGCTGTAAGCAAACACATCCCTATAGTTTCTGGCCAAATTTCTTAATGCTTCCTCCTCTTGATTTGTCATGTCATCAGCTATTACAATATGTCTTTCTTCCCCCTCTTCCTGGGTGATCATTACCCTCTTAGTTTGTTCCTCATTGTCATATGCCTCTCCTCTTTTCTTTTCTCTCTTTGGTTTCGTTTTTAGAAGTGGTCTGTCTTCTACTTCATAGGTCTTGAAATTTGCAGGTACATCAAACTGTTGATCTTTGTTTGTCATTTTCTCATTTTTTTCATCCTCTTGGTCTTTTTCTATTTCATTGTGTTTGTTTTTTCTATATTTGCCTGAGATTTTGTCTTTTATTGCATCTATAGCTTCTACTTCTTCCAAATATTGTGTTTTTACCATTTTTCAATATCATTTCTTCTTCCTGGTCTTCTTCTGATTTTGATACCTTTATCATTTGTATTCCTATGTGAAAGATATCATATCCTTCTTCATTTTGGAAATTCACTCCCACATACTCATCAGTGGCTAGATCCATGGTAGCCAAAATCTGGTTCCAACCATAAGGCTCAAATTGTTCATCTTTGAATTTTTGTGGTATATAGCTCTCATCCTGTAATCTACACAATTTCTTTTTCTATTTGTAAGGTTTCTTATCACATTGCACTTCCACATTGATGATTCTGTTTCATTCTGATCTTCAATCTCTGATTCTTTACTCAATTCTTGATTTTGATGTATTTTGAACCATTCTTGAGGGGACATGTCACAATATTGACCATTTCTTAGATTCACTCTGGTTATCCTTCCTTTGCTCTGAAGATATAGGCAATCATTACCCCAATCTTGCACAATTTGCATTTGTCTCATAAATGGTCTTCCTAGGATAATTTCATATGAAGTGGATTGTGGAAATTCAACTATGGCAAAAGTATGCTCTATTTCTATTCCACATATTTCCACAATCACCTTTTCCCATATTCCTAGGGGTTTTTCTATGTGTCCATCTGCAAGTTGTAATCTCATTTTAGTGGGTATTAATTCATTTTTTCCCCATCTTTCCCAAGTTTGTTTAGTCATAATGGCTACACCTAATCCACTATCCAATATAGCTTTGGCATGATTTTGACCAAATTGTATTCTCAGAGTTGAGTGTCCTTCTTCTCCTTCACAATATCCAATGTACAGCAACTCCTCCAATTCTTGTTGCTGTGGATCAAAATTCTTTGTTATTGCTTCCCACTTCTTCACATTGTGATGCAAGTGAGGATTTTGTTTTACCAATTCTTCCATTGTGGTGTGGTATAAAATTGTACATCGCTTGTCTATATTGATTTGGAAGGTTATTTGTGCATTATCTTCCAGATCAAGAGTTGCATTTGCTTTCCCAACTGCTGTTGGACAATTGGTAGATTCCCTCATTTTAAGTTGTGTTTCTTGTATGATTAGTTTGCATCTTTGCATTCTTTCATGCTCTAAATCTGGCATAGGGTATGCCATTACATGGTCTGTAGGATTTGGTCCCTCTTGAATTCTTCCCTTATATGCTCTTATCAAAGTTTCCAAACTTTGTGAATTTTTTGCCTCTTGCTGAGTTGGTTTATTCTGAGGTTGACTATTGTTTGACTGTTCTGTAATCTCTCCTTCCAGATTTTTTCCCATTCTTATTTTTTTCTCCCATCTCCCTTTTTGTCTGTTTTTCTTTTCCTTTGGAAATGAATTCTTCTTTTGTTCTTTAGTTGTTTCCTGTTTTTTAGCTTGTGCTCTTGTTATAGCATTTACATTTACTTGATCATGGTCACTCACTTCTTCTTGCTCCATTATGTTGACTGTTTTTAATGGTATGTTATTAGATGTGTTCTGTTGTTTTTGAGGATTTCTTGGACAATCCTTTATTAGGTGTTCCATGCCACAATCCTTACAATAAGCTCCTTCTATCCTTAGTGTAGGAGGTTGTGGACAGTCTCTAATGAAATGTTCCCCTCCACATCTATAACAATTTTTTCTTTTGACTCCCTTTGTACGGAGGTTTCTAATTGGACATGTAATTATTGGTTATGTACATGAATGTGGTTGTATCCATTTCAATTCTCCCATTTCCCAAATCTAGGGCTTGCAGTTCTGGTTCTCTCAGCTCATATCCTTCCCACTCTTCCTGATATCCTTCATTCCAATGATAATCTTCTCTGTATGCTGATCTAAGTCTTGAGCTTTCTTCTTCTATTGGTGTGTATTTGACTGGTACTACATTTGTTGGTAATGGTGGTTGTTGCCCAAGTACAGGTCTTGGTTGCTCAAAAAGTCCAGATTCTCTTTGTGAATTATGTTGATTTGCATATTCTCTTTCCTTAATGGGTTGTTTATTGTAGAAGCATTCTTCTCTGGTATGATTTGTCCATTTTCTTTCCAATATACAGTATTTGAGTGTTTTTTTATCTTGCAAATGTTGTAGTTTTTGATATGGACATTGTTGTACCAAATGATTTTCTCCACAGTTATAGCATTTCTTATTTGTTGCTATCCTGGTGTTTATCAGATTTGTCTTGGTGCTAACTTCTAAAGCTTTGGCAATTGCCTGTGCTAATTTTTCTGCTGGTGGGATTTTATCTTCATTTGTTCTTGGTTGATCAAATGCTAATAAATCTTGTTCCCTGTTATCCTCTAAGTCTATTGCTTCCTTTACACATGCTCATAGGTCAGGGCACCTTCTATAATACACCAAGGTTCTTAATTGGGCAATTCTCAATCCTTTTATGAATAGAGATACTTGTCTTGCCATGGAGGGTACTTCCTCTCTGGGACATCTGTCAATGTATTGCTTGAATCTCCTAGCTGCCTCTCTGACATTTTAATCTTTTTGTTGTTTAAAGGTGTGTATCAAGGTAGCTGTGCTATGTTTTATTCCAGTTTTTAAGAATTCCCCTATGAAGGCTTCCAGGAAAGATTCAATATCCGGATACATTTGCTTTCTCAAGGGAATGAACCAAGATAGTGCAGGTCCAATTAGGGTTAGACCAAATGCTTCAAATTGCACTTTATAATCCTCAACTTCTTCTACCCTAATTAATTGTCTGAATTCTGCAGCATGGGCATGAGGATCAGAATATCCTTCATATTGATTCTTCATGCATTTAGCTACTTGATAAGGCCTAAGCACTCTTCCCTGATTTTGCCACTGATATCTCCTTCTAAATGGAACATCATTCAGTCCTTCTGCTTCTCTTTCAAAAGGATTTGGGAAAGTATGTATTCTCCTACCTTGTTGTTGTTCACTATTATTGTGAGTTTCATGTTGTCTTGGCAAGTCTGGTTGCCCTAGGTTGTTCCCAAGGTATCTTGTCTGCACATTGCCCTAAGTCATTAGAGTTTTCTGGGTCCTGTGAGAAGATGTATACACATCCCTGTCTATCCTCATATCTGCCATCCTTGAATTGTGCTACTGGTGTTATATTCAGGGGAACTTCTAAGTTTCTCAATCTAATGACAAACTTATGCATCCCATCTTGATATACATAGGTTCCATACCTATTTGGATACATATATTTGAGAATATTTCTATAATCACCAGTTTTAGAAGATTCATTGGTTTCATTTAAATTTTCCATATTATTTTCTTGCCCAAAATCTTTTTCTTGTAATTCTCCTATCACTGGTTCTATCTCCTTCCTTCCTAGATCTTGCTTAGGAGGTGAGTGCAATTTATTACCAGATCTAAGAATCATTCAACTAATTCACGATTTTGTAAAGAGAATCGTGTTTTCCATGATTCTATGAATAAAATCGTGTTTTTTCATGATTCTATGGAGAGAATCGTGTTTTTCACGATTCTGTGGAGAGAATCGTGTTTTCCACGATTCTGTAAGAGAATTGTGTTTTCCACGATTTTGTGATGAGAATCGTGTTTGTCACGATTCTGTGGTGAGAATTGTGTTTTTCACAATTCTATGGTGAGAATCCTGTTTTCCACGATTCTGTGGTGAGAATTGTGTTTTCCAAGATTCTGTAAGAGAATCGTGTTTTCCATGATTCTGTGGTGAGAATCGTGTTTTTCACGATTCTGTGGTGAGAATCGTGTTTTTCAGGATTCTGTGATGAGAATCGTGTTTTCCACAATTCTGTAAGAGAATCATGTTTTCCACGATTCTGTGGTGAGAATCGTGTTTTTCCCGATTCTGTGGTGAGAATCGTGTTTTCCACGATTCTGTGGTGAGAATCGTGTTTTTCACGATTCTGTGGTGAGAATCGTGTTTTTCACGATTCTATAGAGAGAGTCGTGATTTTCACGATTCTATTCCCAGACAATCCTGATTGCTCACAATCGTTAGAAACACAATTTTCTTATAAAAATTGTTGAGGAATCACTCACGAATTTGACATACAGACAAACATAAAAGAAAAAAAAAGCGGGATCTTCAGAAAATCAAAAGCCTCAGTTGTACAACGTGCAGAATCAGTCCATTAACCAGAATCAAGAATTGTACGAGTAACAGAGCAATAAACCGCGGTGTGCGCATAATGGGCGCATAATGCGCGCATAATGTGAATTAAAGAATGAGAGCGTGGAAGAGCGCAGAAGAAAAGTGTATATATATATACACCAAGGATTGAAGGACGAGGATGATGTGAGGATAAGAAGAAGAGGATTATGAGAGATCGCGTATGAGTGAAGAGAGAGTGAGAAGTTCTCAGAAGACGCCATAGATCGTGTATGTATAGATGAATAACAGAAACCTGGAATGTCAGGTATTCATCTGAGAGAGATGGTAATAAGAAACTACTCAGTATATGAGAGTTTCTACAGCTTGTGCAAGAAGAGGCCAAGCTAATTTGTACACATCTTCTCTAATAGAAAACACATGTTCATGTGGAAGTTTGCGCGCTCTGTTCGCATGTGAAGAATCTGAGTTTTTTCGTGTTACAGTAGAAAGTTCGTCAACCATTAACAGTTACAGTTCGTTACTAAACGTGTCCCTCGGTACTCTGTAAGTAAACGAATGTCTCGGTCAAAGATATCTCAGTAAACGCATTTTCGGTCAGTTATAGTTTTCTCAGAAAAGCGAGTTTTCTGGTAGAACAACGAAGTATATCTTGCAGTAGAATTCAAAGCTTTGTATGAGAGATAGCTCATCTTGTAGCTAGACGTCTCCACTTTAAGCTGATCACAGTTTCCGGTGGAATGAATATGTACACATAGTACAAAGTCTAACCGGAAATGACACTTCAGAACTATGAAGTTTTCTTTAAACTTCAACAAGAAGTTCATTTAGTGAAGGAAGTTCACGTATCACTTCCTTACTTCACATAAATTCATTTGAAGTAATCACGAGCAGAATCAAAGTTCATTCCGGTGATATTTCGGTAAAATTTTGGTGACGTCCCAGTGACAGTCCGGTGAAGTTCCGGTAGAATTCAAGTCGCAGTTTAACACAGTTAAGCGACAGTAATCCTGCTAAGCTACTGTTGATTACAGAGGTGTTCTATATCACTCTATCTTAGCTCTCTATTCGGCGGCGCGGCAATTTCCGCAGGCCTGACAAGGCTCAAGCCTTTGTTGTGACGACCATCATCAGTGATATCAGAGCGAAAGTTATCGCCCACAAGTGGTATCAGAGCCCAGGTTATTCATCATAATTGATATCAGAGCCGGTTAGTTCCACAAGCGGCATCAGAGCCAAAAGACTCTCAAAGGCAACCTAAAGCAAACAAGAAGATCATGGCAGATCATGTCCAAATTGATAAGCTGGACAGAGATAATTATCCCGCGTGGGTAATGCGTATGGAAGCCTTACTTATGAGTAAGGACTTAAGGATGTATGTGACCGGAGAAGAAAAGAAGCCGACCTTCGAAGATGATAGCCAACCGGAAAAAGAAGAGTTAGAAGCTTTGAAGCTGTGGCAGAAGAAAGATGCAACGGCAAGAGCCTACATTTACAACATTGTTTCAGATCATCTACTACCGCACATTAGAGGTCTGGAGAAAGCGGAGGACATATGGAGCGCATTGGAAGACCACTTCCAAAATACTACGAAAGCTAGAAAGGCTAGCTTATGGTCCGAGTTCACAACGTTCAAAAAGAAGCCGAGTCAAAGTATTAGTGACTACGTCACTAAAATGAAGGATCTAGCAGATAGTCTTGGATCCATAAAAGAAGATGTCGAAAATCACAGATTGATAGCGCAACTGCTAACAGGGTTGAGAGGAGATGAAAGGTGGAAACCCTTCGTACTCTCAACTGAACTTTCTTTCAATCACTTTGTATCAGATTTAAATCAGTTACTTGGTTTGATGCTCACATATGAGCAAGATCTGAAAGGAGATGGAGATAAAGGAGAAAGCTCTGCAATGTACATGAAGAACAAGAAGAAAGACAAAGGTAAGTCAAAAGATGAAGAAGAGTCGAGCGCTCAGGCTTATTATGCTAGAGGTAAATGTTGGTGCATTTCAAGCCTTCACACTTGGCTTGAAACCTTGGAAATTTAATTCACTTGGAGAAAGGACCATGTGAACTTATGCTTATAAGTTCTTACTTCTTTACCCATTGTAAAAGTCTATATGACTTGGCATCTATATGTAATCACTTACCTACTTGATTAGTCGTGGAATTGGATGGTGTAAATGGAGAGAATATCTCCTTACTTTTAGAGGAGTGATTATAGGAGATTTGAATTTGAATTCAAATTCAAATCTCAACTTAACTTCTATAAAAGATGTACTTGAAAAGTCATGTTTTTTAGCTGGTCTAATAGAGCTCACTCCCCAAGGCATTCTATCATTGTAACTCAGTGTGTGTTAGTGCTACATCATAGCCTACACCACAACACCTCATTTAGCTATGCTTGTCATGCTAATGGGATTGTACAACTACATCAATCAATAGAAGTATACACATTCATTATATCTGTTTCTCTGAGTTATCATCTCCAAGTCTGTCAACTTCAACAGGGCATATCTCAGGATCTACTGAACCAAATCAAGTGATTCAAGGCTTGTTGGAACCAGCACAAAGTCATCTACACAGCTACAAAATTTGAAGACCATTGGATCAGCCATCTCGGAGAAATCTCGCTCGAAGTGATCTCTAGTATTTTTCTGCAGTGTTCCTAAAATATTGGGGGTACATATAATTTTGCTAAATTGATTTCTCAGTGAGTAGTTTATCATTTCCTCTCATTCCACTTGCAAATGGTAGCTTGTTAAGCTAATTTAATATGTCCAGAAGGAATTAGATCAATTGTAAGTGTGCTGGTCCCACTGAGTGAAAGACTGAGCAGGTGTCATTACAAAAATAGCAAGTTTTCTTGGATTCTTGAAGTCTCAAGTAGTCTGTTTTGATTTGATCATTACACATATCACTTGCAAAGTACATATATGCTTTCTTGGTATCATTTGGAAGCTAAGCAAGTGTACTGAGCATATCTGAAGCAAAGGAGGGCTGAAGCAAAGCAGGTCTAGCAGCTTCAACTCAATCTCTTGAGTGCATCCAACCATCACTCCCAACAGTGGTATCAGAGCAAATAAGGTAAACATGGGAGATGGTTTTCCTTCATTCATTGACAAATTGGACAGGAACAATTACCAAGCTTGGTCTCTGAGGATGAAGACCTATCTACAAGGAAGGAGCTTATTTGGATACATATCAGGAGATGAGGAATTGCCCTCATTCAAAGCTAGAGGACTACCCACCAAGGATGAACAAGAGAGACTCAACCAATGGTGTGCAAAGGATGCTTTGGCAAGGTCTTACCTTCTTAACTCTATATTTGATTTCCTTTTACCTCATATAAGGAACTGTAAGACTTCCCAAGAGACTTGGGAAACTCTGTCAACATATTTCTCTTCCAACACAAGGGCAAGGAAGAATCAACTGTGGATTGAATTCACAACCCTTAGGAAGCAGCCCAAGCAATCAGTCTCAGAGTATGTGACCAAGATTAAAGATGTGGCAGACCAATTAGCAAGTATTGGAGAAGAGATTGAAGAGGAGCAAATAGTCAGGCAAGTAACAAATGGACTCAAGGCAGATGATAAGTGGGAAAGCTTCACCACTGCAATGGACCTCTATATGGACATGCATACCCCACATCTCACAACACTCATGGGCCAACTATTTACACATGAAGCAAAGTTTACAAAGTTAGGAGACCAATCAAAAGGTAACAACCCCTCTGCTCTATATACTGATAAGAAAGTTAAAGATAAAGGTAAAAGTAAGAAGGTTGATGAAGAAGGTTCTACCTCCCAAGCAAACTATGCAGGGAAAGGTAGATCCTCAAGAGGAAGAGGCAGAGGAGGTAAGTCAGGTAGGGGGAGACCCTACAACTCATCACCATGCAACATTTGTCCAATCATACCACAGATGAATGCTACAAGAACTACAAGAATCAGAGAGGAAGAGGCTACTCAAGAGGTGGATACTCTCAAGGGAGAGGCAGATTCAACCAACATCAAGGCTACAATGGATACAACAATCAGTACAACAACAATTACAACCACAACCACAATGGTAACTACCAAGGTGGATTCAGAAATAGAAGGGATTACAACAATTACACAGAGGAGCAAGATGACTCCCTATTGATCATGAATATGACCTCTAAGGCAGGTACAAATGATGATCATTTATTTTATATTGACTCAGGATGTTCTAACCACGTAGCTGGCAATGTGGCACTACTCTCTGATTTGGAAGAACCCAAGGGCAAACATCAGGTACAGACAAGTGATGATACTAAACACTCTGTTGTAAAGATTGGAAATGTGAAGACATGTGATGGTAACCAGAACCTATTGAGCAGGGTACTCTATGTACCAACCATCACCAAGAATCTAATGAGTGTTGGTCAGATTGTGGAGAAAGGTTTGCAAGTCAGATTCACTCAACATGGAGCATATGTGGAGGATCCAAGACATGGTTTCAAAAGAATTGCCAAAGGGGAGAAATCAGGTAGATTGTTTACTTTTGAGCTAGAAGACACCAAGAATATTGCTTTATATAATTACAAGGATCAAACACTTTCAGAGTTAGAAATATGGCACAAGAGGTTAGGCCACATAGGTGAAAGAACCCTAAAGCAAATGTGCAGGGATCAATGTGTGCTTGGGATACCTAATGTATCCAAGCAACACATGATTTACAAGTGAGGTGCTTGCCAGTTTGGTAAGTCTCACAGGTTGCCCTATTCAAGGAAAGGTTTCATGCATGAAGACTACCTAGACTTGGTGCACACAGATGTTTGGGGACCTAGCAAGGATCCTTCCATTTCAGGATCAAGGTATTATGTGTCCTTCATTGATGACTATAGCAGGTGGACCATCTTATACTTTATGAAACATAAAGATGAAGTGTTTAATTGTTTCAAGAGGTATCTTGCACTTGTAGAAAATCAAACAGGAAGAAGCTTGAAAAGGCTAAGGTCAGATGGTGGAGGAGAATACTTCTCCAATGAGTTTGAAGATTTCTTGCAGGAAAGAGACATCAAGAGGGAGATAACTACAAGGTACTCACCTGAACAAAATGGGGTAGCTGAAAGAAGGAATAGACTCATTGTAGAAACAGCTAGGTCTATGCTTAATGAAAAGAAATTGCCAAATTATCTTTGGGCAGAGAGTGTATCTACTGCCACCTATCTCATTAATAGGTTGCCATCCAAACCACTTGATGGCATGACACCATATGAAGCTTGGCATGGTAAGAGACCTTCTCTGGATCATTGCAAAATCTTTGGTTGTGTAGCATATGTGCATATTCCCTCACAGGTAAGGGGAAAGCTAGACCTTAAAGCTGAAAAATGTATCTTCATTGGCTATGATTTGAACCAAAAGGGATACAGATTCTACAATCCAACAAACAAAGGCTTCAAGGTAAGCAGAGATGTCATCTTTGATGAGAATGACTCTTGGTATGAGAATGAATGCAGGAAGGTTAGTCTACCCTATGATATGGAAGAAGACTTCCCAAGGCTCACCAAGGAGGAACCAATCCAGAAAGATGAATCAAGCTCAGATGATGATGATACAATAAACCTTGAGGAATTCAAGGCATGGAAGTCCAAAGGAAAGATGAAGATGAAGAAGCTTGAGGATATACCAGAATCTTCAACTCAAGCAATTAGAAGATCTCAGAGAGAAAGCAAGAGACCAATTAGATTTGGGTATGACACATCACTTGTAACTAAACATTCTGTATATCTTGCAAAGGATTTGTTGAATGAAGAACCAGGTACCTATGAAGAAGCAATTACCAAACCAGAATGGAAAGGAGCTATGGATGAAGAAATGGAAGCTCTCAAGGAGAGTGATACTTGGGACTTGGTACCCAAGAAGGAATCTATGAAGGTGATAGGGTCCAGATGGATCTACAAGCTAAAGAGAAATTCAGATGGAACAATCAACAGGTACAAAGCTAGGTTGGTAGCCAAGGGTTTTGCACAAACCCAGGGCATTGATTATGAGGAGACATTTTCTCCTGTGGCTAAGATGCCAACTATCAGAATATTGGTAAGTGTAGCTGCATCCAAGAATTGGAACATGTACCAATTAGATGTCAAGAATGCTTTCTTGAATGGATGGATATTTGAAGAAGTCTACATGTCACAACCACCTAGCTATAAAGATCCCAAGAAGGTAAATCATGTTTGTAAATTGAAGAAGGCTCTATATGGTTTGAAGCAGGCACCTAGAGCATGGAATTACAGGTTGACAACCTACCTCCTAGACCAAGGATTTGTGATGAGTAAAGCAGACACTTCTCTATTCATAAAGAGAAGTAGTACAGAGGTAACTTACTTGTGTGTCTATGTTGATGACATCATCATTACAGGTAATGATATCAATGGGATTAGACACATCAAAGGACAGATGATGAAAGAGTTCAAGATTAATGATCTTGGATTATTGAAGTACTTCTTAGGTCTTGAGTTAGTCTACACCAACTCAGGTATATATATCACTCAAAAGAAGTATGTACAGGATATGGTCAAGAAGTTTGGCTTGCAAGATGCTAAAGTCTCAACTACTCCAATGGAGGTCAACCTAAAGCTAAGTGCTCATGAAGGGGATGAAATACAAGACATCACAGGATATCAAAGCATGGTAGGTAGTTTGAATTATGCTACCTTGACAAGAATTGACATAGCATATGGAGTTAGTGTGCTAAGCCAATTCATGCACAAACCAAGGGTACCTCACCTAGAGACAGCAAAGAAGATCTTGAAGTACTTGAAGGGAACTCAAAGCCATGGTTTGTACTTTCCTTATACATCAGATATTGACATTAAAGTATATTCAGATGCAGATTGGGCAGGATGCAAGGATGATAGGAGAAGCACCTCAGGTTACATTTGTTTTGTAGGAGATAAACCTATTTCTTGGTCAGCTAAGAAGCAACCTACAGTGGCATTGTCATCCACTGAAGCAGAGTATAGAGGGCTTGCCAATGCCACTCAAGAAGCTATCTGGTTGAAGCTCTTGTATACAGAGTTAGGTCTATACACTAGACCTCCAATTATTTTTGGAGATAACACTAGCTCTCTTCACCTTGCAGCTAACCCAATATATCATGCTAGAACCAAACACATAGAGGTTCATTACCACTATGTGAGGGAGAAGTTACTAAGCAAAGACATTCAATTGACTTATGTGTCTACTAATATGCAATGTGCAGATTTACTCACTAAAGCTTTGGATGGAAACAAGCTATGCAGATTCAAATCTATGATTGGATTGATCTCTGAGTTAGATCTTTGGCACAAAAGGCTTGGACATTTCAATGAAAGAGGTATAAAAGATATGGTTAATAATGGTTCAGTGCTTGGATTGCCTAATGTTGCAGGTCAACATATGACATACAGATGTGAGGCATGTCAATTAGGTAAAGCTCATAAGCAATCTTATTCCAAGCATGGTTTTATGTATTCAAAAAAGCTTGAGTTGGTACACACAGATGTGTGGGGACCATCAAAGGATTTCAGTATCAATGGCTCAAGGTATTATGTGATTTATGTTGATGATGCTACCAGATGGATCACTATCTATGTGATCAAAGATAAATCATAGGTATTCAATACATTCAAACATTATCATGTGTATGTAGAGAGAATTAAAGGTCATAAGTTGAAGAGACTTAGGTCAGATGGAGGGGGAGAGTATTTCTCTAATGAGTTCAATGATTACTTGTGGAATGCAGGTCTAAAGAGAGAGGTTACTTGCAGGTACTCTCCTCAACAAAATGGTGTAGCAGAAAGGAGAAATAGAACTCTTGTTGAGTTTGCAAGATCTATGATCAAGGAGAAAAATTGTCCAAATTACTTATGGGCTGAGGCTGTAAATACAGCTACTTATTTGGTTAATAGATTACCATGTAAAGCTTTGCAGGGTATGACACCATATGAGGCATGGTGGGGTAAGAGACCTACTCTAGATCATTGCAAAGTATTTGGATGTTTGGCATATGCATATGTGCCATCTCAATTGAGGCATAAATTGGAGCCTAAAGCTGAAAAATATGTGTTTATTGGATATGATGATAAGCAGATGGGATATAGGTTGTGGAGTCCATCTACAAAACAATTCCTTGTGTCTAAAGATGTTACATTTGATGAGCAAGGTACTTGGTATGCAGGTACAATCAATATTTATGCAGGTGATGAAGAAGTTGTGACTCAAAAGAAAGGTAAATCAAAGGTTCAGATATTTGATGAAGAGGAGACCAATGAAGTACAGGTTGAAGTTGAAGAAGTGCCAAGGTTTGATTCAGAATGTGATGAACCAGAAACCTCAAGGAGTGGAGAACTCAGAAGGTCATCAAGACACAAATGGCAACCTACAAGGTATAGCTATGACACTTCTTTTTGGCTACCAAAGATTATGCTTATATGATAAAGGCAGATGAAGACCCTTCTACATAGGAAGAGGCAAAAGGTAAGGAAAATTGGGAGAAAGCAATGCAGGAAGAGTATGATGCATTGATCGAGAATCATATATGGGATTTGGTTCCTAAACCAAATAGTCAGAAGATCATTGGATACAAATGGGTCTACAAGACAAAGAGATTTGCAGATGGAAGAGTGTCTAGGTATAAAGCTAGACTTGTTGTGAAGGGTTTTGCTCAGACATATGGTATAGATTATGATGAGACCTATAGTCCTGTGGCAAAGATGAAAACCATCAAGACACTCATAGCCATTGCTGCATGTAAAGGTTGGAAATTATGTCAATTAGATGTGAAGAATGCTTTTTTAAATGGTTATATTTTAGACGATGTTTTCATGGAGCAACCACAAGGATTCAGAGATGAAAGGTATCTAGAGTATGTATGTAAGCTCAAGAGAGCTTTGTATGGTTTGAAGCAGGCCCCAAGGGCATGGAATTATAGACTTGTGAGGTTCTTGAAAGAACTTGGATCCCAAGTATCTAAAGCAGATAGTAGCTTGCTTGTTAAAGCAAGTGATGATGCGTTCATTTACATGTGCATATATGCTGATGATATAATTTGTACAGGTACAGATGAGAAAGGCATTCAAAGCCTAAAGAGAAAGAGTTCAAGATTAGTGACTTGGGAGACTTGTCATATTTCTTGGGCATGGAGATCTCATACACTCAACATGGAGTGTATGTAACTCA
>CM035417.1:80369089-80374089 GCA_020310875.1 Ceratopteris richardii | reverse complement strand
TAGATAGATAGATAGATAGATAGATAGATAGATAGATAGATAGATAGATAGATATGATGGAGAGTGTTAATCTCCAAAAGAACAAATTGACCTTGAATTTAGATCACCTCTATATCAAGATCAACTTTAGACTCCACCTAATTTAGAGAATCTTCACCAAATTATCAGGAAATTGATTATTCTGAAAAATTCAGTTTCTTCATAAAAGTCTGCTGCAGATTAGTCACTCATTGACTAATCAATCCTGTAAAGTTTTTGATAAAACTTTGCACAACACTTCGCCTTAAGGTTGCGCAACTTTGCCAAGTTAAATCTCTCAAAAAGATTAAGTATACACTGAGAAATGTGTGAAACACTTTACCTATGTCTGAAAGTGCTTCTCTGCAATGGCGACTTTGACACCTGCAACTTCTTAGCACTGGTTCTCCCAACTCTGAACCCGTTTGATCAAGATCTTCTAGCCATAGATAGCTTACCTTCCAACTTAGATTTTGAGCCCTCACTTGTGTAAAACTTTACACTGTGGACTGAGCACTGACCATTTCTTTGAAGATGAAATGTGCGCCAGATTTTTTGACTCTCAGAACATCTTCACATATGAATGTTCCTAAACAAAATTCTCACAGCCTGATTGAAATTAATCTCTCAAATTCTAGCCATAGATAGATTAGCTATGGACTTAGATACGTGCAAAAGGATTCTTCAAAAGATTAAGCACAGAAGGAGAATGGGAAAGAAGATCGACGCGCAGAATTCTACAACATTTTCTTCTTCATTACTTTTCATACATATGGTTGATGATACATACAATGTTCATCACCTCTTCACCTATTCTTCTCTATCTGATCTATATCACTCTCTCCTACTATGAATACGTATCTGTAGATATATATACGAGTCTAACTCGTCATCTTTTTCAAAATACATTGAACTATTTACAAGAGTAATATACAAAAGAAACATTTCTGATTCTATTTTCTTCCTCTGAAAGTAATCTTCATTCTTCCACATATCTTCTCACTTTGATCTTCATATAATCACTATTGATGATTGCTCTGCTCCAACAGCTCCCCCTCAATCTTCAATTGTGATTACCTGCATCTTCTTTATTCCTGCCATATCTTTAAACCTCTGCAACTTAGGTCCATCCAAACTTTTAGTCATCATATCTGCAAGTTGATCTTTTGTAGGGGTGTGTATGACTTCAATTTCCTTCTCAATGACCTTCTCTCTCAGAAAATGATACTGTATTTCAATATGCTTAGTTCTAGCATGAAATACAGGATTAGCTGTCAAGTATAATGAACTCATATTGTCTCCACAAATAATAGGAGTACTCTGAATCACATCAAAAACTTTCAAAAGTGTCTTTAGCCATATTACCTCTTTTGCAGCTTCCACCATACCTTTATATTCTGCTTCTGTAGATGACAAAGCAACTGTATGTTGCTTCTTGGAACACCATGAAATCAATTTGTCTCCTACATAGCACAAGTATCCATGTGTTGATCTTCTATCATCCACATTACCTGCCCAATCTGCATCACTATATATCTTGATTCTTGTATCTGAAGTAAACCCATAGTACAACCCTTCTTTGAGTGTACCCTTGATGTACCTAAGTACTCTTTGTCCTGCAATCCAATGTTCCTTTCTAGGACAATGCATGAATTGTGAAAGCACACCAACTGCATATGACAAGTCAGGCCTTGTCAATGTAGCATAAATCAAGCTACCAACCAAACTTTGATAGAGTTTCATATCTCTGAACTCTTCTCCTCCAAACCTAGACAATTTATGGTTCACTTCCAAAGGTGTAGGTGCAACCCTGCAATCTTCCATTTTAAATTTGGTTAGCAAATTTTTAAGATACCTTTCTTGGGTCATATATACTCCATGTTGAGTATAAGAGATCTCCATTCCCAAGAAGAATGATAGGTTCCCCAAATCACTGATTTTGAACTCTTTCTCCATCTGCTTCTTGATCATTTGTATCCCCTTATCATCTGTTCCTGTAAGTATTATGTCATCAACATAAATACACACATAAATGAATCCATTTTCACTTGCTTTGACTAGCAAGCTACTATCTGCCTTTGATGCTTGAAATCCAAGATCATTCAAGAATTTTACAAGCCTATAATTCCAAGCCCTTGGGGCTTGCTTCAACCCATACAAAGCTCTCTTGAGCTTACATACATAATTTGGACTCACTTGATCTTTGAACCCATCTGGTTGCTCCATGTAGACTTCATCTGAAATGTAACCATTCAAGAAAGCATTTTTAACATCTAATTGAGACAACTTCCAACCTTTACAAGCAGCAATTGCAATGAGTGTCCTGATGGTTGTCATCTTTGCCACAGGACTATAAGTCTCATCATAGTCCACTCCATATGTCTGTGCATACCCTTTCACAACAAGTCTAGCTTTGTACCTAGACACACTTCCATCTGCAAACCTTTTTGTTTTGTAAACCCACTTACATCCAATAATCTTCTGACTATTAGGTTTAGGAACCAAATCCCATGTTTGATTCTCTATCAATGCATCATACTCCTCTTGCATAGCATCTTCCCAATTCTTCTTCCCTTTGGCTTCTTCATATGTAGAAGGGTCTTCATCTGCTTTTACCAAATAAGCATAATCTTTAGTAGTCAAGAATGAAGTGTCATAGCTATACCTTGTAGGTTGCCATTTGTGCCTAGATGATCTCCTAACTTCTGCACTTCTTGAGGTCTCTGGTTCATCACATTCTGGATCAAACCTTGGCCTCTCTTCAACTTCAATCTGCACTTCATTACTCTCACTTTCATCAAGTAATTGAATCTTTGCTTTACCTTTCCTTTGTTCCACTACTTCTTCATCATCTGCATGTACATTATATTTACCTGCATACCAAGTACCTTGCTCATCAAATGTAACATCCTTGGATACAATAAATTGCTTTGTAGATGGACTCCACAACCTGTATCCCATTTGCTTATCATCATAACCAATGAATACATACTTCTCTGCCTTAGGCTCCAACTTATGCCTCAATTGAGATGGCACATATGCATATGCCAAGCATCCAAATATTCTGCAATGATCCAAGATAGGTTTCTTACCCCACCAAGCTTCATATGGTGTCATACCCTGCAAAGCTTTACAAGGCAATCTATTAACCAAATATGTAGCTGTATTAACAGCCTCAGCCCACAAATAATTTGGGCAATTCTTCTCTTTCATCATGGACCTTGCAAACTCAACAAGAGTCCTATTTCTTCTTTCTGCTACCCCATTTTGTTGAGGAGAGTACCTGCAAGTAACTTCTCTCTTTATACCTGCATTCCACAAATAATCATTGAACTCATTTGAAAAATACTCTCCCCCTCCATCTGACCTTAGTCTCTTCAATTTTTGACCTGTAATCCTTTCTGCATATGCATGATAGTGTTTAAATGTATTAAACACTTCTGACTTTTCCTTAATCACATAAATTGTGATCCACCTGGTAGCATCATCAACATATATGACATAATATCTTGAACCATTTATACTAAAGTCCTTTGAAGGACCCCACACATCTGTATGCACCAATTCAAGTCTTTCTGAATACATAAATCCATGCTTGGAATAGGATTGCTTATGAGCCTTACCTAATTGACATGCCTCACATCTGTATGTCATGTGTTGACCTGCAATGTTAGGCATTCCAAGCACTGAATCATTGTTAATCATTTCTTTGATACCTCTTTCATTAAAGTGTCCAAGTCTTTTGTGCCAAAGATCCAATTCTGACACCTTCTGCTCTCCATATGTGAACATAGCATGTCCAACATTTCCTTGTACCTTCAATGTGAAAAGCCTTCCTTCTTTCTTTCCTGCAATAACTTGTTTATACCCTTGACTAGGGTCTTCCACATAAACTCCATCATTGGTAAACCTTACCTCATAACCTTTTTCCACAATTTGACCTACACTGATCAAATTCTTTGGAATTGTGGGAACATAAAGTACCTTACTCAGAAGAGTGCTCCCATCCTTAGCCTTGACTGAACCAATTGACTTTACCTTATGCTTTATATTATCACCTGTCTGAACTGTATGATTAATTGCATTATGATCTAGGTCAGTCATCAAAGCAATATTTCCACTTAAATGATTACTACATCCTGAATCAATATAGAACACTCTCATGTCCTCATGTGAGGTTTCACATGTATTCATAATGAGAGTCGAATCCTCCTTTTGATCTGATGCATAGTTGTAGTAGGTGTTATTATAGGATTGATTTTGGAAGTTTCTTCCACCACCTCTTCCAAAAGAATTTCTACCACCTCTACCTCTGAAATTTCCTCTCTGAAATCTACCACCTCTTGCTCTTTGATTAAAGTTCTGATAATTACCATTGTTTTGATTATTGTGCCAACAATCATGAGATAGATGATTAGTCTTACCACATATCCAACAAGCTCTTGCATTATCTTTGTTGTTTCTGCCTCTTCCTCTACTTCTGCCATTTCCTCTTCCTCTTATGAAGTTTGCTTGGTTTGATGTACCTTCTTCTTCACCTGATTGTTGCTTCCCTTTGTTGGCTTTCTTCTTGTCTTTAGAATACATTGCATGACCTGCACTCTTATCAACATCTCCTTTGATATCATTCTCAAAAGTTAGCATATGACCTAACAATTGATTCAAATCAGGAGTAAAGTGATCTAATGAAAGTTCTGTAGATAAAATGAAAGGCTTCCACTTCTCATCTCCTCTTAGCCCTGTAAGTATTTGTCTTACCAATTTGTCTTCTTCAATATCTTCATCAACTGCACCTAAAGAATCTGCAATGTCCTTCATCTTTGTCACATAATCAGAGATTGATTGTGAGGCCTTCTTCTTGAAGGTAGTAAATTCTGCCCATAGTGAAGCCTTCCTTGATTTGGTTGTATTTTGGAAATGCTCTTCCAAAGCATTCCAAATGTCACAAGCACTCTCAAGTCCTCTAATGTGAGGAAGCAAAT
>CM035417.1:80331589-80364089 GCA_020310875.1 Ceratopteris richardii | reverse complement strand
CACGGCTTCAGCCAATTGGTCTCTAGTTTCCTTTAACAAATCTCCCAGTGCTATGCGAGCATCCTCTTTATCTTTAACTAACTGCCGTAATTGAAGAATTTCTGCATCAACAGCGCATAATAACTCATCTTTTATTCTGACTTTGGCCAAGGCAGCATCTCTTTGATTGATTACTGTCTCCTATTCGGTAAGGCGAGCCTGTAACTGTTGAATCTGGAAGTGCAGAGCATGATTCTCTACTTTTACTGCATCTACCTCTTCTTGCAACGGAATGATATCCGCTTCTAAAACATCAACTTTATGTTGTAATTCGTGTTTGAGATTATCAGTAATCTCCATCATCTGTTGTGGTAGTTGTTATGACAGGTGGATCAACATATGACCCATTGATGCGAGCTCATTAAACACAGGTAGTGAAGGAAATAGAAGAGAAGGACATGGTTGAGATGACGAAGTGGTTAGGAGTTGATGGGAATTAGGCAGAGAATAATTCGGTGAAGAGGATGAAGCGGTAGGCTCTTCAATAGGCTTCACGGGTATAATGGGATCGACCGGAGGTATGGGTGGAGGAGTGGGTTGCAGATGTAAGACAATAGTTACGCAATATAACACAGGAGCAATAGCAGAGAAGATAACAGATATAGGAGAATCTCAACAATTTTCTACTAGCAGCAAGTACAAAGATGATGGCGTTGTCCACCCGTGCGCTCTCAAGGTAGAGCTTAAATGGTGATCTAGACAACTCTAGATAGGGAGATACAAGGTAGAGGTATGCTGGCTCAACTCAATGTCTTAGGTAGTGCAGAAGTCATGTATATATAGGATCATGGGTGGCCTGCCATGGACGGCTATACATGGGCGGTAGGGCGTGGGCGGCCACCGCCCGCGTAATTGCCATACACGGCTTAGACTGGTTGAACCGACCTAACAAATATAAATGATTTCTGACTCCGACAGGGAATATTCCATGGAATATTCCCTTTACCGTCGCGCCGGGGGCGCTGCCCCCGGACCCCCACCAGGGGGCCCGCTGGCCCCCTGGGACCCCCCAGCCAGGGGGCCCGCTGGCCCCCTTGGACCCCCCAGCCGGGGCTGCTCACCGCTGCCCCGGACCCCACAATTGGGGACCCTGGTAACTCCCTTTCCTTATAATATCTTACATGGTCCAATATGACCTTCATCCAACATTCAAGTTGGGATTCCCATCAATTGGGTAATGCACGCTTGGCTTCTCCTCATAAAGGGGGCCTTACAAAATGTGCATACAATCATGAGGGGTAGACATTGATCATACTCTAACACCCCCCCTCAATGTTTACCGATGATAAATCAAGTAGGTCTCGGTCCTATGCCCATCTGTTGAAGATGCTTGTTGAGCTGCTCTCTTCCAAGTGCTTTAGTGAATATGTCAGCACAATTTGCCTCTGTTGGGCAATATTCTAGCTCCACAATTTCATCTTCAATTAGCTCACGAATGTAATGGTACTGTACTTCTATGTGCTTGGTGCGAGCATGAAATACTGGGTTCTTTGCAATAGCCATACAACTTTGATTATCACACTTGAGTACAATTGGCATATTTGATGGAAAGCCTATATCTGCAAGAATTCTCCTTAACCAGACTGCCTCACAAGAAGCAAAACAAGCTGCTTTGTACTCTGCTTCAGTGGAGGAGAGTGCGAGAGTTGGTTGCTTCCTACTTACCCAAGAAAATATTCCTGAACCAAGTGAGAAACAATATCCAGAAACTGATTTTCTAGAATCACAATCTCCAGCCCAATCTGAATCACAATATCCTTGGAGTGTATCACCTGTGGTATACAAAATACCAAAATCCAAGGTTCCTGCAATGTACCTTAGAATTCGCATTCCAGCATTCCAGTGACTCTCCTTAGGTTTGTTGGAAAACCTGCTTAACACTCCAACAGCATAGCAAATGTCTGGTCTAGTGTTGCACAGAAAAATAAGACTTCCAACGAGCTTCCTATACTTCTTAGCATCTACATCAGGCATGTTATCATCCATAGATAGCTTATGATTTACCTCCATAGGTGTGCTAGTTGGTTTGCAGTCCATCATTCCAAATGCCTTGAGAATTTCTTTGGAATATTTTTGTTGTGAGATGAAAATGCCATCCTTCCTTTGCCATACTTCAATTCCCAGACAAAAATGGAGTAGACCTAAGTCTGTCATTTCAAACTCAGTTCCCAAGCTGATCCGAGTTTGATTGATGAGTTCCTGATGATCTCCTGTAATGATCAAATCATCTACATATACAATGACAACAACTAGCTTGCTATCCCTTTTCGTTACATACAAGTTAGCATCAGAAGTACTTCTTTCAAAACCCATATTTTTGAAAAAATGATCAATTCGTTGGTACCAAGCCCGTGGAGCTTGCTTAAGTCCATACAAAGCTTTCTTCAACCTGCAAACTTTATTTTCTGAATTGGGCACCTCAAAACCTGGTGGTTGAGATACATATACCTCCTCCTTGAGGTGACCATTCAAAAATGCAGATTTGACATCCATCTGGAAAATAGGCCAAGACTTTTGTGCAGCTACTGCAAGTACCGTCCGAATAGTTGTCATGCGTGCTGTTGGTGCAAAAGTTTCTTGAACATCAAATCCTTCAATCTGTGAAAAACCCTGTGCAACTAATCGTGCCTTATACTTTTCTAATGTTCCATCAGCTTTATACTTAGCTTTCCAAATCCATTTAGTACCTATTACCTTCTTCTTTGGCGGCAAGTCGACTAGATCCCATGTATCATTTTTGAGTATACTATCATACTCAGACTGCATTGCCGCTCTCCAATCTGGATCATCAATGGCTTCTTCAATGGTGGTAGGTTCCTTTATCGAACCCATGATATCTGCCATTAGAGCCATGTTAACAATGTGTTCTGAGGCTCTTCTTTGCTCCTCTATTCTCTTTGATCTTCGTAATCCATCCGATGATGATTCTGGTGCATCTACATGTGGATTGTGATCATCAAAGAGCTGTTGTGCCCACTTCGGTAGTGGCTTACGCTGTGCAGCTACAATTGGTTGGCTTTTTATTGAGGAAATTTCTCCATCAGATGTTTCCTCCTCCTCAACTTTAACCTGTCTTTTGATAGGCACAAGGTGAGATATTTCTCCGTTTGATGAGATAGTAGATTTACCTTTATCTTCTACTAAGTGTGGTCGTTCATCAAACACCACATCTCGGCTGACAAAAATCTTCCTTGCCTCAGGATCCCATAACCTGTATGCTTTAGACTCTTCACTATATCCTAGGAAGACACACTTTTTGCTTTTTGAATCCAACTTTGATCTTGTTGAATCAGGAATATGTGCATAACAGAAACAACCAAAAATTCTGAAATGCAAAACTGAAGGCTTTTTACCAGAATATGCTTCTTGAGGAGTCATCCCCTTCAGAGCTTTTGTGTAGCTTCGATTGAGGATGTAGACTGCTGTATTGACTGCTTCTGCCCAGAATGAATCAGGCATGTCTTGAGCCTTTAACATACAACGAGCCATTTCAACTACTGTCCTGTTCCTGCGCTCAACAACGCCATTTTGTTGAGGTGTATGAGCTGTGGTAAGTTGCCTTTTCACACCATGCTCCTTACAGTAATTGTTGAATTCTGTTGACAAGAATTCACCTCCTCTATCTGTTCTAAATTTCTTCAGTTTCCTTCCTGATTCACTTTCTACATACTTATGCCACGCTTTAAATTTTTCAAAAGCATCAGCCTTCTCTCGAATGAAATAAACCCACATCTTTCTACTATAATCGTCGACTAACAGCAAGAAGTAGAAAGATCCTCCTAAAGCAGGTGTAGACATTTTACCGCAGAGATCAGCATGTACCAACTCTAGAGGAGCTTGAGATCGATTGCTGGTCTCTCTTGGAAATGCCTTTCGTTGTTGCTTGCCCATCATACAAGCTTCACAAGGTTCCTGCAACTCTGAAAATGCAGGCAAATGAGCAACCATCCCTGTTCGTTGCATCTCCTTCAAAACTGCAAATCCGAGATGCCCAAATCGTTGGTGCCATAACCTGCTTACATCTTTATCTTCTGTAGCAGTTAAAGCACTTAACTCATACAAGTTATCCCGTCGTGTGCCTTTACCTACAACATTACCTGATGAATCCATGATTTCCGCACCACTCTTATTGAAGTGAACTTCGAGTCCACGATCTGTTATTGCAGAAACTGACAACAAATTTCTTTTGAGTGTAGGTACATAGAGAACATCGGATAACTTTTTCTCAACACCTGGAGAAGTGATAAAAGAGATGGTTCCAGTTCCTTCAGCTGGACACTTGGAGTCGTTTCCCACCACTACATTGATGGATTCCCGCAGAGGCACTAGGGAACTATACCAATCCTTTTTACTAGTCATATGGCGAGAAGCTCCACTGTCTAAAATCCATGGCTCATCAACACGAGCTTGAGCAGATGAACATACCTCTTCAATAGCTACCCAAAGTTCCAGCTCTGTGTTGTTTGCAGACTCTTTGTTCTTCCATGATGATTTTACAGTCCCATTCCGTTCATCAGCTTGCTTCTTTCTGCAATCCTTGATGGCATGGCCTTTCTTTTCACAATAGAAGCAACTTCCTGTGAACTTTTTCTTCTTTGGCTTCTTCTTTGATCCCTCTGAAGAGCCTTTACCTTTTGCATTTGCTGAGAATGCAGCATCAGTTGTACTTTGCCGATTCTTCAGCCGCATCTCTTCTTCTAAAAGCATGGCACAAAACTCTTCAAATGTAAGAGGAGTTGGCCTTACCTGAGTGTTAAGGGCTGTTACTAATCCATCATACTTTGCTGGAAGAACACGTACAGATCTTCGAGCTAGCTCTTCTGGTGTTATAACAACACCAACTGCAGCCAATTGATCTTGAAGATGCTTTATCCGTTTGATAAAATCTTCAGCCTTTTCAGAATCAGAATGCTTTTCATTTGCCAATTGATTTTCTAAATTCTGTATCCTAGTGTGGTTCTTGGTCTCATATTGTCGAGCCAATATGCCCCAAGCCTCATGTGCTTTAGTAGTATGTTGAACTAAAGTAAGCACAGAATCACTTACACTAGTGACAATCGCACATAATGCATCAGCATTCCGCCTCTTCCAAGCTCGTAGAAGATCTGGATCTGGCTGAATCATCAATCTTGAATTTGCTGGATCTTCAACTGGTATAGGCTCTGGATCCAATCCCATCGGTCCCATGACAGTGTCAAGTAATTCATAGGAGTCCAAAATTGCAGAAATTTTGAACTTCCAGAGTGTATAGTTGGTTCCATCCAGCTTCCCTTCAGTGAATGCAGGTGGACGAATTCGAATAGGTGCAGCATTAACATTAGGTGAAGCACCAAGACTAGTGTTCGACGATGAAGCCATCATGTAATCACTCGAATAATCTACTGATATTCTAGTCTGCTAGTAGGCTAAAATAATGATACTTCTCAAGCTATTCGAACCTTACAGCTCTGATACCATGTAAGACAATAGTTACGCAATATAACACAGGAGCAATAGCAGAGAAGATAACAGATATAGGAGAATCTCAACAATTTTCTACTAGCAGCAAGTACAAAGATGATGGCGTTGTCCACCCGTGCGCTCTCAAGGTAGAGCTTAAATGGTGATCTAGACAACTCTAGATAGGGAGATACAAGGTAGAGGTATGCTGGCTCAACTCAATGTCTTAGGTAGTGCAGAAGTCATGTATATATAGGATCATGGGTGGCCTGCCATGGACGGCTATACATGGGCGGTAGGGCGTGGGCGGCCACCGCCCGCGTAATTGCCATACACGGCTTAGACTGGTTGAACCGACCTAACAAATATAAATGATTTCTGACTCCGACAGGGAATATTCCATGGAATATTCCCTTTACCGTCGCGCCGGGGGCGCTGCCCCCGGACCCCCACCAGGGGGCCCGCTGGCCCCCTGGGACCCCCCAGCCAGGGGGCCCGCTGGCCCCCTTGGACCCCCCAGCCGGGGCTGCTCACCGCTGCCCCGGACCCCACAATTGGGGACCCTGGTAACTCCCTTTCCTTATAATATCTTACATGGTCCAATATGACCTTCATCCAACATTCAAGTTGGGATTCCCATCAATTGGGTAATGCACGCTTGGCTTCTCCTCATAAAGGGGGCCTTACAAAATGTGCATACAATCATGAGGGGTAGACATTGATCATACTCTAACAGCAGAGTGTTAGCAACCAGCAATGTTTCGGTATGTTGTTGCTTAGTCACTTCAAGTTGGGCAATTGCAGACTCTACTAATGTAATCAACTCTGCCAAAACTTCTGCAACAATAAATTTCGTATCTTCTTGCTCCTCTTGTTTGGATTGCTGCTGAGATTCTTCCTTATCAGATTTGTCTTCAGAATCAGCAGTAACACTCTGATCCTGTTGCTGGTTTGGAGATGATTGAGCTGATGAATCATGGTGCATGGAGGTGGCTGTATCGTGGAAAGTCTCTTCTTCATTGTTATCTGCTTTATTTCCAGCGGCAGAACCCTGTACTTGACTATCAGAAGAGCTTATCTGGATTCGTTTTCGGCGGAGGAGCTGGAAGAGTTCTTCGTCATCTTCTTCATCATCTTCAAGTACCTGAGCAGATTCCTCATGATATAAAATTTGACCTCTGGGTGGTGGTTGCGCTGCTTGGAGTGTCGGAAACAAAAAAGTGAATATGTGAGGGAGACGGGAACGCGACAGATCACCTTTGTTAACCTGCTTAATGATCGCAACGCATTTACGGTGAATGCGCCAGAAATAATAGGATGCAAAATTGATAGGCTCTCGAGCAGCCATATCAATCACCGAGTAGAATGGGCGAGATATCCCATAGGTTCGTTTTTGTAAGTTCAGGATGGCTACTAGAAATTGTAACGCTGTTCTTTCAGGTTCAGGGCGATAAAGTATGGCATACTCATTTGAAGAGTGCTTGGGAAACAACTGATTCATCGTAGCGATTGGAAGGTTGGGTCCATTCTCTCGTCCTTGCGGAGAGAGTCGGAAAGCGGCAGCAAACGACTGCATGGTGATTACGACAGGAGAGGGGAAACACGTAATAGGCCAACTCTACTTGGTAGCAGGTGTGGCGGCAATAGCAGCAATTATCTGAGCATAGAATGGATGGCACTCCACTGAATGCCAGGGCAATTCAGCGAAGTTGGACAAACCTCGGACACGCAAGAATTCACTTACGTCTGGAGGAATTCCATCACAGAAGGTAGCAAAGTTTGCTAGAGCTTCCATGATCGTACATGAAAAACACGAATACACAGGGTTTACAGAGAACACAAAGCACACAAAACACACAGACACAATAGCAACTAACAGCGGAAAGCAAAAGATTAAGTAGATACTTGGTAACGGGAGGCAATCAAAAATGCTAATCATTGCGCGATGTTGAGATGATAACCTTCATAACTACGGTGTGCATGCATGAACAGAATCAATAACAAAAGGCAGCTATTATTCATGGTAAGGTAGCAAAACGAGGAGTTTATGATTTTTAAGCAACTAACACACAAAACTAAAAAGGAAAAGAAAAGAAAAGAAAAAATACGCGGGCAATCGCAGAACACTTCAGTGCGAATCAAGCGCTTGATGATACGGCCGCAACTTTGAACCATTTATCACTTTTGGAAGAGGAATTCCGGTCAAAGTAGTGAACCAAAAAGTAGCTGGGCCCACTTGTTCAGTAATCCGATAAGGACCAAACCATCATAATTTGAATTTTCCAGCAGAATGATTTGATTTTGCATTATAAAACAACACAAGTTGTTCTACCGTAAAAACTGGAGTTTTAAGATACCGATCATGTGTACGAGCTTGCCACAACTGCGCTTCTTGAAGAGTCAGAAAACTTTCCCAACGATGCTCATCTAGTTCTCTAAGTGTGTCCAACCGAAATGGAAAAGACTCTTCAGGTAACAATTTCTGAGAAATGGCCACACGTAAGCTTGGTACTACAAGTTCCATTGGTGCAATTGCCTCCATTCCATATGCAAGTTTGAAAGGAGTCAGTCCGGTTGCTACTTTCTAGGTAGTTCCATATGCCCATAATACTACAGGTAGTAACTAATCCCATCTTTTTGGTGATTCCACAATCAATTTTCAAATCATAGTCAACAACGTTTTGTTTGTACTTTCAGCTAAGCCATTAGCACGAGGATAATACGGGGAACTGAATTTATGCAGAATATGAAAAGTGTGTGTGAGCACTTGCATTAAGTTGTTGACAAAGTGTGTGCCTTGATCTGTTACAAGTTCCAAAGGTAATCCATATCGTGGGAATACATCCTTCATTAGATATTTTACCACCGAAACAGCTGTGGCGGACCGTAAAGCCCAAGCTTCTGCCCATTTGGTAGCATAATCTGTGCATGTCAGAATGTATCGGTTGTTGCTAAGGATTGCTGGAGGTGTGATTGGTCCAATAAAGTCAAGACCCCATTTCTGAAAAGGTTCCAAAGGTAAGACGGGCTGCAGAGGAAAGAAATGACATTGTAAAGGATGTCCAGATCGCTGACAATTGTCACACTGCTGCACAAATTGCGATATATCTTTGTACATAGTAGGCCACTAGAGCCCACTTTGCAGAATTTCTCGGTGCGTTAAATCTGCCACAAAATGTCCACCGGAGGGCATTGAATGTGCCAGAGCGATTACTGAGTTTACTTCATGTGGAGGAATACAACGAAGTAAAATTCCAGTGTGATCCATATAATACAACTGCCCGGCAATCAACTGGAATCTGCGACTGTAAACTGCAATTTTCCACGGGGGAAGTTTGAGGAGAAAGACACCCATCAGTAAGAAAGGTTAATAACTGATCATAGTAAGTAGGTGTCATAGGAAGTTCTGCAGATTCATCACTAGTCAGTTCAGTAACATAAATTGCTGGTGTGGTGTCATCAACACCGACCAGAGCTTCACCGGAATCCAACCGAGAGAGAAAATCTACTAATGCATGTGCAATGCCGGGTCGATGAATTACTTCATAATCGAATTCCTGTAACAATAGAACCCAACGCACCAAACGACCACCTAAATATTGCTGTCTAACCAGATACACCAGCACAGCATGATCTACATGAAAGATGAATTTTTGGCCTAGCAAATAATGCTGGAATTTCTTTACAGAATACACCAAACCAAGACATTCTCTTTCAGTTACTGAATAATTCTTTTCAGCAGGAGCAAGTCGTCAACTTGCATAATAGACAGGCCGAAACCACTTATCAGTTTGTTGCATTAAAACACTTCCAATGGCTATATCTGATGCATCTACAAAAACATGAAATGTGATGGAGAGTGTTAATCTCCAAAAGAACAACTTACTCTTGTGATTAGAGCACCTCCATACCAAGAGTAAGTCAAATACTTCACTAATTTAGAGGATCAATTGCTAACTTATCAGAAATTAACAAATCTGTGAAGAAGATGATACACAGAAAAGTCTGCTGCATTGTTCATTCACATTGACCTATCAAATCTGTAAAGTTTTTTATGAAACTTTGTACGAATCATCTCCTAGAGATTGCGCAACTATTCCAAGTTGAATTACTCCAAAAGATTAAGTATAACTTGAGAAATTGATTTCACAAGTTACCTATGTCAGAAACTGTTATCCAAAACAGTCGACTTTACACCTGTAACTTTTAAGACTTGGTTCTCCTTGAATAGAACCCGTTTTACAAAATGCTTCTAGACATAAGTAGCTTATCTTCCAACTTAAAGATTAAGCCCTTACTCATGCAAAACTTTAAACTGTGCTAGGAGAAATGACCAAAACATTGACTTCGAAATCTGCGCCTGTTTTAGGAACCTGTGAGCACACTTCACATATGAATGTTCCTACACTTAATTCACTCAGCCTGATTACAATTGGAAGCTAAAACTTTGCACAGAGGTCAAGCAACTCTCAACTTAGACTTGTACAAAAGCATTCCACAATTGATCTACTGTAGAAGGAGAACACGCAGAAACATCGGGCGCACAATTTTTCATTTACTCAGAGAAAATACAACTGAGTGATGAGAGCTAACACACATTCACTTTCCTCTATCTTATGACTTCTATCTCCCTCATTCTTGACTTCTAACTAATGTCACATAAGCTCTCATTTGCTCTCATACATGTCCCGACTTTTCTCAAGGTATTTATAGATAATTTGTACATAATTCTTACTGAACAAAAGATCTAAGTCATCTATAACTATGCTAATGTACATATGTGTACACTTCTCTTGTCCTCTGATTGTGATCTTCTTCCACACTTTAGGAATTGATTCTTTCTTCATCATTTGATCTTCCAAGCCTTCAATTGGTGATTGGTATGCACCAACAGCTCCCCCTCAATCATCAATTGAGGTCTTCTCTGTCTTCTTGATACTTGCCATGTCTTTGAACCTTTGTAACTTAGGTCCATCCAAACTCTTTGTCATCATATCTGCCACCTGTTCTTTTGTTGGAGTGTACATCACTTCAATCTCTTTATCAAGTACCTTTTCCCTCAAGAAATGATACTGAATCTCTATATGCTTAGTCCTGGCATGGAAAACAGGGTTAGCTGCCAAATACAAAGAACTCATGTTGTCTCCAAAAATTATTGGAGTACTATGATCAATCTCAAAACTTTTCATCAATGTCTTCAACCATATGACTTCTTTTGCAGCTTCTATCATTCCCTTATACTCAGCTTCTGTGGATGATAAAGCAACTGTGTGTTGCTTCTTTGAACACCAAGACACTAACTTGTCTCCAACATAACATAGATATCCATGAGTAGACCTTCTATCATCTGAGTCACCTGCCCAATCTGCATCACTAAACACTTTGATTCTTGTGTCAGAAGTGAAACCATAATACAAACCTTCACTTAGGGTTCCCTTGATATATCTGAGTACCCTTTGGGCTGCAATCCAATGAGTCTTCTTTGGACAATGCATGAATTGTGACAACACACCTACTGCATATGATAGATCTGGCCTTGTCAAGGTAGCATAGATTAGACTACCTACCAAACTCTGATATTTCTTCATGTCATTGAACTCTTCACCTCCATACCTGCTTAATTTATGATTTACCTCCAATGGTGTAGTTGAGGTCCTGCAATCTTCCATGTTAAACTTAACTAGAAGATTCTTCAAGTATCTCTCTTGTGAAACATATACTCCATGTTGAGTATACACAATCTGCATTCCTAGAAAATAAGATAAGTTTCCCAAATCACTTATCTTAAACTCCTTCTCTATTTGCTTCTTGAGTTCATTGATTCCTTGAGCATCTGTTCCTGTAACAATAATATCATCAACATAAATGCACATGTAAATATATCCATTTTCACTTGCCTTCACTAGCAAGCTACTATCTGCCTTTGATGCTTGAAAACCACATTCATTCAAGAACTTGACCAATCTGTAATTCCAAGCTCTTGGGGCTTGCTTTAACCCATATAAAGCTCTCTTGAGCTTACACACATAATCTGATCCAATTGATTCCATGAAGCCTTCTGTTTGCTCCATATATACTTCATCTGCAATGTAACCATTAAGAAAAGCATTTTTCACATCCAATTGTGACAATTTCCATCCCTTGCAAGTAGCAATAGCAATCAATGTCCTAATTGTAGACATCTTAGCAACAGGACTAAAGGTTTCATCATAATCTATCCCATAAGTTTGGGCATAACCTTTAACCACAAGTCTAGCCTTATATCTAGACACCTTACCATCTGCAAACCTCTTTGTTTTATATACCCACTTGCATCCAATGACTTTCTGATTCTTTGGTCTTGGTACTAATTCCCAAGTTTCATTTTCAAGTAGAGCATCATACTCTTCTTGCATTGCCTTCTCCCAATTCTGTTTACCTTTGGCTTCTTCATAAGTAATTGGATCTTCTTCTGTTTTCACAATGTAGGCATAATCTTTTGTTGTTAGGAAAGATGTATCATAGCTATACCTTATAGGTTCTTTCCTTTCTCTTGTAGATCTCCTGATTTCTGCACTTCTTGAAGTTTCAGCCTCATTTGATTCTGGATCAAATCTTGGCCCTTCGTCTACATGATCCTGCACTCTACATCTAGAGTCAACTTCATCAACAATTTCTTCACAAACTTTTACCTTTGCCTTTCCTTTCCTTTGAATTACTTCAACATCTGTATACTCATTTGGTGATCCTGTATACCACATGTTTTGCTCATCAAATGTCACATCTTTAGTAACAAGAAATTTCTTTGTGGATGGACTCCACAACCTGTAACCCATTTGTCTATCATCATATCCAATAAACACATACTTCTCTGCTTTTGGTTCTAGCTTATGTCTTAATTGTGAAGGAACATAAGCATATGCAATACATCCAAATACTTTACAATGATCAAGACTAGGCTTCTTACCCCACCATGCTTCATAAGGGGTTCCTCCATCCAAAGCTTTGCAAGGCAACCTATTCACAAGGTATGTTGCAGTATTAATGGCTTCTGCCCATAAGTAATTTGGACAATTCTTTTCCTTCATCATGGCTCTTGCAAACTCTACAAGAGTCCTATTCCTCCTTTCTGCTACTCCATTTTGTTGAGGGGAGTACCTGCAAGTTACTTCTCTTTTGATACCTGCATTCCACAAATAATCATCAAACTCTTTTGAGAAATACTCTCCCCCTCCATCTGATCTTAACCTCTTTAGCTTTTGTCCTGTGATCCTTTCTGCATAAGCATGGAAATGTTTGAATGTCTTGAAGACTTCTGATTTGTCCTTGATTACATACAAAGTAATCCACCTAGTTGCATCATCAACAAACAACACATAATATCTGGATCCATTTATGCTATAGTCCCTTGAGGGACCCCATACATCTGTATGAACCAATTCAAGCATGTTTGAATACTTGTACCCTGATTTGTTATAAGAACTTTTATGTGCTTTACCTAATTGACAAGCTTCACACTTGTACACCATATGTTGCCCTTCAATGTTTGGCAATCCAAGCACCACCTGATTCTTTGACATCTCCTTTATAGCTCTCTCATTGAAATGACCTAGCCTTTTATGCCATAGGTCTAATTCAGATACCTTTTGACCTCCATAGGTAAACAATGCATGTCCCACATTACCTTGGACTTTGAGAGTGAACAATCTTCCTTCCTTTTTACCTGCAATTATGGTTCTATATCCCTGATTTGGATCTTGTACATAGACACCATCATTTGTAAATCTTACCTCATATCCTTTCTCCACAATTTGCCCTACACTTATCAAATTTTTAGGAATAGTAGGGACATAAAGTACCTTGCTCAGAAGTGTACTTCCACTCTTTGTCTTCACTGATCCAATGCTCTCCACTTTATGTTTGGTATTGTCACCTGTTTGGACTGTATGTCCATTCACCCTTGCTTCCATATCAGTCATCAAGGATAGATTCCCACTCAGATGATTGCTGCACCCTGAGTCAATATAAAACACTCTTTGATCTTCTCCCATTGATTCATGAGTTGCATTCAGGATAAGAGTCATGTCATCCTTCTGATCTGATGCATAATTATAATAATTATTGTTGTAGGACTGAGATTGGAAGTTTCTTCCACCTCCTCTACCATATGATGTCCTACCACCTCTTCCTCTGAAATTGCCTCTTTGGTTTCTGCCTCCTCTACCTCTTTGACTATAACTCTGATTGTTGTATCCTCCACTTTGATTATTATACCAACAATCATTTGCCAAATGATTTGTTCTGCCACAAATCCAACAAGCTTTAGCATTATCTTTGTTCTTACCTCCTCTTCCTTTACCTCTGAAATTTGTCTTCCCTTTTGTGAAATTGGCTTGATTTGAATTCCCTTCATCATCATTTGATTGCTTTCCCTTGCCATTCTTTTTCTTGTCTTTGGAGTACATAGCTTGACTTGTACTTCTATCATTGTCTCCTTTAAGATCCTGCTCAAAGGTTAGCATGTGTCCTAGCAATTGATTAAGGTCAGGAGTAAAGTGATCAAGTGACAATTCTATGGACAAGATAAAAGGCTTCCACTTCTCATCACCTCTTAGACCTGTAAGTATTTGTCTTACCAACTTTTCTTCTTCAATATCTTCATCCACTGCTCCCAAGCTATCTGCAATATCTTTCATTCTTGCCACATAATCTGAAATTGATTGTGAGCTCTTCTTCTTGAAGGTTGTGAACTCAGCCCATAGTGAAGACTTCCTTGACTTAGTTGTATTTTGGAAATGCTCTTCCAAGGCATTCCAAACATCTGTAGCACTTTCCAAACCTCTAATGTGAGGTAGAAGGTAATCATTTACAGCCATGTAGATGATACTCCTTGCTTGAGCATCCTTTCTCATCCAAGTCTTCAACATTGCAAGTTCTTCCCTAGTAGGAATACTTGGATCTGCAAATTCTGGTTTTTCTTCATCTCCTGTAATAAATGATATAAGGTCTTTGCTCATGAGGTGTGCTTCCATCCTCATGGACCATGCTGGATAGTTCTCCCTATCTAGCTTATCAATCTGCAAGCTTTCTCCCATCTTGTATCCACCTGTATATTGAAATCTTCAAGCTTTACAAACAATGTATGTACCTTTACTTCGAGTTGAACTCCTTTTGCCTTTCTTGATGTCAAATAGTCTTCTCCTCGAGCTTTGACTCCAAGCTTTCACTTCTTAATCCTTCAAGTGTTGAATCTCTTGAATCTGCAGCAGTCGGGATCCTTCTTTTCTTCAAATTGATGTCTCCTGCTCTGATACCACTGATGGAGAGTGTTAATCTCCAAAAGAACAACTTACTCTTGTGATTAGAGCACCTCCATACCAAGAGTAAGTCAAATACTTCACTAATTTAGAGGATCAATTGCTAACTTATCAGAAATTAACAAATCTGTGAAGAAGATGATACACAGAAAAGTCTGCTGCATTGTTCATTCACATTGACCTATCAAATCTGTAAAGTTTTTGATGAAACTTTGTACGAATCATCTCCTAGAGATTGCGCAACTATTCCAAGTTGAATTACTCCAAAAGATTAAGTATAACTTGAGAAATTGATTTCACAAGTTACCTATGTCAGAAACTGTTATCCAAAACAGTCGACTTTACACCTGTAACTTTTAAGACTTGGTTCTCCTTGAATAGAACCCGTTTTACAAAATGCTTCTAGACATAAGTAGCTTATCTTCCAACTTAAAGATTAAGCCCTTACTCATGCAAAACTTTAAACTGTGCTAGGAGAAATGACCAAAACATTGACTTCGAAATCTGCGCCTGTTTTAGGAACCTGTGAGCACACTTCACATATGAATGTTCCTACACTTAATTCACTCAGCCTGATTACAATTGGAAGCTAAAACTTTTGCACAGAGGTCAAGCAACTCTCAACTTAGACTTGTACAAAAGCATTCCACAATTGATCTACTGTAGAAGGAGAACACGCAGAAACATCGGGCGCACAAGTTTTCATTTACTCAGAGAAAATACAACTGAGTGATGAGAGCTAACACACATTCACTTTCCTCTATCTTATGACTTCTATCTCCCTCATTCTTGACTTCTAACTAATGTCACATAAGCTCTCATTTGCTCTCATACATGTCCCGACTTTTCTCAAGGTATTTATAGATAATTTGTACATAATTCTTACTGAACAAAAGATCTAAGTCATCTATAACTATGCTAATGTACATATGTGTACACTTCTCTTGTCCTCTGATTGTGATCTTCTTCCACACTTTAGGAATTGATTCTTTCTTCATCATTTGATCTTCCAAGCCTTCAATTGGTGATTGGTATGCACCAACAAAATGGACGTTCCCAATCAGGAGGTTGTAGAATTGGAACCTGGGTTAATAATCCTTTTAGTCTATCAAATGCAGTTTGACATTCCTGAGTCCAATCAAACTGTCGAGAAGTACTAGTTATTAGTCGATTTAGGGGTATTGCCAAATGGGCAAGCCACCGTAAATGTCGACCATGCCACCTGACTTGACCCATGAATCACATTACTTCTTTCGGCGTAGTAGGCACAGGAGCTTCTAACACAGCTGCAATTTTGTCTCGATAAACTTGTATGCTGTTGAGAGCAGTATGGGCACCCAAGGACTGACTAGACAAGGAAGCCAACGGAGAGAGTCAGAGCGAGGTGAAGGATTAAGTAGACAAAGCAGTCGATGCAAATCTGGCAGATAGGCCCTTCAAATTTTTCCAAATCAACATCTTTATAACAGTGATTCTTATCACTAACAATCATTGTAAATACCATTTCATATTTTTGTAGCTCCATTTTGTGCAAGCCAAGGAGTCTTTGAGCTTGAGGAGCTTAGAAGTGCCTACATATCAATTTTTGTATTTTTTAGACTCCGTTTAAGCCCTCAAATTGGCCCTGGAACCTAATTTTTAACTAGGCCGGACACTAGGTCTGGACAGGGCCAAAACCTAGTCAAAAACTATAAATAGAGCTAGAGAGCTCATTTTTTAGGTTAGCTTGTAAGTGATTTGAACTTGTAAGAGCTTTTTGAAAGTAATCTAAGAACTCCATTGCTTCTCACTCTTTGTCTTACTGTGTGAGCGCGTGTGTGTGTATGTGTGTGCATGTTGGTGTGCTTCTCACTCACGCACTTGTGCCTTCACTTGCTCGAGGTCTTCATACCATCCTCACGTCTTCCCGGATTGACATTAAAGGAGGTGCTACTCATCACTCAGCTACACCAAATTTTGGCGCCGTTGCCGGGGATCGAGCTTTGAGGACGAGCGTGTGATGGTAAGACGTAGAGTTGAGACATTGGCGTCGTAGGTAATTTCTTTACTCTTCTTGTTTTTCTCTTCCTTACCTCACCACCATCATCACCATCATCATCCTCACCATCTCCCACCTCCATCTCCATCATCGCAAAAATTTTAGTTTTTTGATCATATCTCCTTCCTCCTTTCATTTCCCTCATTCCACTTGAGAGAGAGAGCGAGAGAGCGATATTGTGTGCGTTGTTTTTGCATGTTTGTTGAGTTTCTTGCAGGTTCCAGCAGCATCATCCCCTCCAGCACGTTGCGCAGGTACGGAAATGTGCAGAACTGTCTCGCAGTCGCCAGCTTCTGTCGATCGCGATTGACAGAAACTTTCATCTTTTGGTAAAACTGAGTGCACCACAGTAGACTAGAGGCTTTGCACAGCACAGATCCACAAAAAGTTTTGAAAAAATTGCAAAATTTCAGTCCATCGCAATTGATAGCATCCATCGCGATTGACACTGTTCATCGCGATGGACACCCCTGTCCATCGCGATTGACAGACCCCGACGGACACGTGTCCATCGCGACGGACACCCCTGTCCATCGCAACTGACAAAAATCACGATTGATACCTGTCCATCGCGACTGACACCAGTCCATCGCGACTGACACCAGTCCATCGCGACTGACACCAGTCCATCGCGATTGACACCAATCCATCGCGATTGACACCAGTCCATCGCGACTGACACCAGTCCATCGCGACTGACACCAGTCCATCGCGACTGACACCAGTCCATCGCGATTGACACCAGTCCATCGCGATTGACACCAGTCCATCGCGATTGACACCTGTCCATCGCGATTGACAGCCCAGTCGATCGCGATTGACAGCCATTTTTGGCCATTTTCTAGGGTTTATTAAATTGAGGATTTTGGCTAATTTTGGACATGGATCATGGAATCTAGAGCACATAAGGAGGCTATAGGCAAATAAACCGAGGAAAACCTGTTGACTTGTTAGCCTGTTTGAACCCTGTTTTAATCCCTGAAGCCTGAACTGACATAACTTTCTCATACGAAATTCGTTTGCGGTGATTCTTGTTTTGTTGGAAAGTTTGTGAGGAGTACAACCAAAACTTCCACTGGTTATGTGAAAATTAATATCAAGATTATTAGATAGGGTATTTTGAAGTTGACCATACCCCGAGGTAGGAAAACTGAGGGATCCTTACGATTGTTTTCCATAAAGGCAAAGGATAATTTGGTCTGTGAGTTACATGCATGAAAGTGGTTTATTGTGTCATTTGAATCTAAGTCTTGAGCTAACCGTGGGACTTTTACAGGTCCAGTAAGAGCACTTGAGGGCATTCAAGCAAGAGTAAGTGCAAGCTTGGGAACACGCATCCTGGGCACACCAGGGCAACAACACAAGGAAAGAAACTCAAGGTTGGAAAATCCTCAACACCCTCTATCAATTCGTAGCTTAGGCTAAGTGTGGGAAGTGTGAGGAGTAAGTGAGGGCAATGATAGGCATCAATCAAGTGGAAGACTACCTATGCACTCAAGTTCAAGATTAAACATAATCTCTTCGTGATGCGATAACCTTAAAGGAAAGAATCTAACGTGGAACGATCAACTTACAGTGCGAAAATTATCTCAAATATTCCTGACGGCGTGATTTCTGACAAGAGCATAAACACGGTAACCACTAAAAAGAATCAAGTAACTGATAACAAATGAACTCAGCAACGAGGTTGTACTTGGGAAAATTTGGGCTATTCAATTAGGCTTATGAACCTTAGATCAGGGCGACATCTAGGGAGAGATAGACAAAGTTTTAGGTCTTCAGAGGCTAGTGTCAACCACACTGCTAGGTCTTGGGCCCAGCAGTTGAGTCACCACTCATACTACCTAGCTCTGAGTCTAGTGAATCAGAGATGTCTCAAGGCATGGACGGACCTACGGGAAGTTCAGGAGTGCCATACTTGCACAGGGTAGAAGGCCCTTACAAAACGCAGTTGGAATACCTTAGGACCAACCGATTAGGTGCTAGCATCTATGAGGATGGCCTAGGAAGATCTGTAGTACAGATTAAGAATCCTGACCAATCTATTGGACTAGAGCGCCTAGCTGTCAAGTTCGAAAACGGAGCGTACTTAGACAAGGAAGGGACAATATATGTAGTCACCAGTCATCCAGATAGGACTGATGAATTTGGGAATGAGATCCCAAGAACGGACTTAGGTGACCTAGAGCAAGGAAACATGGGTGAAGAACCGAGGACCCCCCGAGGCAAATCTCTTCTCACTAGGATTATCACACCAGAGTGGATTCCCCAAGATAATAAGAGCATAGATCTGCTTCTGAACCGAGAAACTGACGAAGCCTTTTGGAGGTATAAATCTGATTGGCCAATTGATATAGGAACAATCATGATCTATGAGTTTAAGGATCCTGATAGCCCAGGCAGAGTGACCTACTTAGATCACGCTTCAGAGAGGATCTTTGTGGTGACAGAAAATGATAGGCATGCTTACACTTGGAAAGGTGAAATTATTTTCCCCCAACCAAGATCAAATGTGTCCTATGGTCACCCTGGAGCGGGGACATCCCAAGCTCATGGAACTCAAAGAGACAGAAGTAGAGATAGGCCAGAAGTAAGCTTTGCTAACCCAGGGGGCAGAGAAAGAACGAGGATGGAAACAAATAGAGTAGAGCCTGAGGTACATAGAGCTCCAAGAAATCAAAGGAATATGGAAGACTTCCCTCTACCATGACCTAGAGAACACACCAGGATTTTGAGTCCAACTCAGTTAGTCAAGTCCATGAAAAATTACTTCGATGGCACAGGAGACCCATACGATCATGTGGCAGAGTTTAGGCAAGTCTTGAGAGCAGAACAAGTGGAGGACCTATTCACACAATATAATGCCTTCGGTCTTACCCTTAGGAACACAGCCCTTACGTGGTTCCAACCATTGAATGAGAGGCAGTTCAGGAGCATAGACCAACTTCTAGAGGCATTCATTATCGAATTCTCTAAAAGTGGCATAAGACATAACACTTCCTCGCTAATTCACAGCTTCAAGCAAACCCCTCAAGAGACCGTGAGACTTGCTGGAAGAAGATTTAGGCAATACTTGGAGAGATGCCCTGTCCCTGAGCTACCCACACCAGCTAAGCAAGTGGCTTTATTCTTGGATGGATTGCTAAGTACCAAATTGAGGTCATATGTGTATCTGAAGGACCCTAGGACTATAGAAGAGTGTGTACGCATGTGCATTGACATCGAGGATAACCTAGGGGAGGAGCTAGAGCTTTCCAAAATCTACAAAGACTCAGATAGTGCCTCTAGCCTCTCTTCCTTGCAATCCACATCAATTGAGGAATTAGCAGAGAAAGTAGCTCAGAAACTAGGTGTCTCTAGCAAACAAATCCCAAGGTTTGCCCCTGTGAAAAGATGCTATACTTGTGGAGGCGACCATATGGCGAATGTCTGTCCCATTATGGCTCAACCCCAAGTTAATCCTAGTTACTACACCATAGAACGAAGGTACACCAATCACACCGCGCAAGATTGCCCCTACAATAAGCAAACCGTTAGACAGACGTACCCACAACCATACCCTCAACAAGGAAGATACCAGAACCAGTACCCACCTCAGCAGTATGCGAGACCTCAACAAACCTACCAACCCTACCAAAACAAACAAAGGCCTCAGCCTGTGCTAGCACAACAACCCCCTGCTCCAGCTAATGTGATTCCGGTAAAGTATGCTGCTGCAGAAGAAAACCTGAATAGAGCTATAGCCCTGTAACACCAGTGCTTTCAGAAAGTGATCCCAGTGACCATAGTTTCGATTCTACACATGTTGATAGCCCCCAGGCCTACTACATGCAGTCTCCTGAACATGGTGAGTCCTACTATAGTGAAGAGCCAAATGAACCTAGTTGGGAGTCAGATTACACAAACGTCATGTATGCAAACCCCAACCCTAGACCTCAACCTAGGCAAGTAAGACCTCCATTCCCTAGAGGACCATGCTACAGATGTCAAGGAGATCATCTCATTCGTGATTGTCCCGTGCCTCCACCTACACAACCCCAGTCAGTGACGATCTAGGGTTTTGCCAAGACTGTGGAAAGGAGCATCTCTTACGAGATTGCCCAAAGAACCCCAATAATATGCCAAAAATCACTCCTATCAATGTTATTGGGTTAGTTGTAGACTCCACAGGGAGTGTGACTTCCACTGCACCAGTACAAGTAATCACTAGAGCCCAAGCCCTACAACAGAACCAAAGTGTAGGCCAGGAAAAGAGCCCAGATGTTAGTGAAACGGAGAGCATGACAAAGAAGAGGACTAGAGCTTGGAGAGATAGTCGTGAAAGAATGAAAAGACAATGGGCAAAAAAGATGAGTGAACTCGAGGAAAGCCTCAGAGAAACAAAGGCCAAGATAACTGAACTCACATCTCAAACTCCCTCTCACACTACCACACCACCACCATTCCCGTCTCCATCCGACCCGCCACCTTCCAACCCACCTCACACAATTCCACCACCCCCAAGAGTAGGATCAGTCCTAGCAGATTCCACTCCCGAGGACCTAAACATGATGCTCAACGCATATCAGGCCACAATCCAAGAAGGGCCAAACGTAACTGATCATGAAAAGTGTTACCCTAGAGCAGAACTAGAGCTAGAACGAACCAAAATTTGTGCTAAGATGGTGGAATTGTCTCAAACCATGTTTGAAGCCAATCGCCTATTTAACATCTCTAGTTCAGCGAAGACACAGTTGCACTTTGATGGACTGTTAGAAAGAATAGAGAAGCTGATTGCACAATCAGAAAAGGAACCCGCCTCTCAACATAAGGACAAGGCAAGTGAAGGAGCAAGTCTTCCTGCCCAGGAAGCCTATGTGCCTGAAGCCTATGTGCCTAACTCTATGGAGCCAGACACATCATCTTCTATGAATCGATTCACACCAGAATTCCTACGAGAGATTCAAGAAGACAAATGGGCTAAAGAAAGTGAAGCCCCTCCTCCCATTGAACTTGTGGATGATGCACATGAACAATTCCCACAAGACATCCCATCCATTTATGAGGAGCAGGAGAGCACCCACTCTCAGGAAAGATTAGACTTTGAGTCTAACTCTCTACAAGAATTACCCCACTTCACAGGCCCATGGGAAGCTAAGTCTACTTGTATGAGAGCACCCACGGTCATGGTACGAAATGAGGACTCAGTCTTACCTAGGAACACAGAGGTAGTGAAAAACACTAAAGTGCAGTGCAATCTCAAGTTAGAAGAGCTACTCAAGGTTAGACTTGAATTATGGAAACATGTCGCCAAACAAGTACCAGCGATAGTGAAACCTCATTCCCAGGTAGGATCACACAGTGCCAGAGATACCCTTGGATAAGATAGGAGACATGTGTGAAGGTGAAGAAGGGAACACCTATCTTCCCATTACCTACCACGGGTACACCACCAAGGCAATTTTGGACTCAGGTGCAGGAGTTGCAATTGCCACCACTTCCCTATGGAAGCGTTGGGGCAAGCCAGCACTCAGGCCAACGAGAATGAAATTGTAGATGGCCGATGGTCATATTGAGAGACCCCTAGGGTTGTTAGAAGGAATAACTCTCACCACGTGTGGTGTCGAGTTCGAGCATACATTTGCTATATGTGATTTTAGCAAAAATCATGCCTATGAAATGATCTTGGGAAGACCATTTATGCGACAATTGCAAGTGGTACAGGACTGGGGAACCAATTCTTTGTACCTGCAACACTTAGGTGTTACGACCAAAGTGAATCTCAAAGATTACTCTCATAGAGATGTCCCTCCTATCCAATGGAATCCCATCCATAGAGCCAAAGATGATACGGAATCTGTGCATTCCATAGGATCAGGATCCTCATGGATGCACAAAGACACCCACTTATGGATGTGCAAAGTGGCAGTGGAAGAGGAGAAAAGAGAAAAGGCCAGAGAAATAGGTGCAAACGAAACACATAGACCCATTCAAGACCCAGCCTATGCACCTGTAGTATTTCCTGATGAAGAATTTGAACCCCATGGCTGGGCAGAAATCCTAGCAACAATGGATGTAGCCATCAATGAAGAACAATGGACACCTCACTGTGATGAAGATGGCTATGACATTTCAGTCTTCTCCATAGAGCCAATCATGGGAGAGGCAGTGTTAGAAGAGTGCGAACCTAGCCCTGATGCATTTGAGGATGCAAGTGACTCCGATCTAGAGTCAATCATTATGGACCCACCTTTTGCATCAGATGAAGAATACTTCTATGAAGTAGAATTTCAACCCCAGAGGCACGGAGACTTACAAAAGACGTAAGGCTAGCCACACATGTAACCCCTAAGGAAGAAGGAAAGAAAAGGAAGAAGAAAGAAGTCACACAAGAAGAGGAGGAATCTTTGTTTGAGGTCCCAGAAAATTTTAAGAAGTATGAGATAGATGACAGGAGAGTCATGATCAGAATGCCTAAACGGGAGGCACAATCAGGAGAGGCCTATGATAACAAAGAAACCACAAAGAAAATAGTTGTAGCCATAGAAGAAGGAGAAGAGAGATGCACGTACATAGGCCATGACCTGACGGAAGACGAAGAGCACGAATTGATAGCCTTGCTAAGAGAATACAGAGATGTGTTCGCTTGGAGTTACAAGGATTTGAAGGGTGTTGATCCAGACATATGCTCACACACTATCCCCATGACCTGAGATGCTAGGCCCTCTAAGCAAAAGCCATACACATACAATGACAAATATGCGGCCAAGATCAAGGAAGAGATAGATAGATTGGTTGAAGCTGGATTCATCTATGAAATTGAGCATACTGAGTGGGTATCCCCCATCGTAGTGGTGCCCAAGAAAAATGGAAAGCTGCGTGTGTGCATTAACTTGAAGAAGGTTAATGCAGCCACAATTCGAGATAACTATCCGCTTCCTATCACAGAGCATCTCTTAGAAAGAGTAGCAGGCAAAGAAGTGTACAGCTTCCTCGATGGATTTTCGGGCTACAATCAAGTAGCCATAGCTCCAGAAGATCAGCATAAGACGGCATTTGCCACTGAATGGGGCATTTTTGCCTTTAGAGTAATGCCATTTGGGCTTACCAATGCACCAGCTACCTTCCAAAGGCTGATGTGCCATGTGTTTAAAGAGTTCCTGAGGAAGAACTTAGAAGTCTATGTTGATGATCTTTGTGCTCATTCCAACATTAGGCAAACCCATATTCCGGAACTCAGAAAAATCTTTGACAAATGTAGAGAATATCAAGTCTGCCTGAACCCAGAAAAGTGCGTCTTTATGGTCAGGCAAGGCAAGATTCTAGGACACATAGTGTCAAAGAATGGCATATCCACTGATGAAGAGAAAGTGAGAGCCATAGCAGAGCTACCTAGGCCAAGGAATGTCAAGGAAGTACAAGCTTTCATGGGGCATTGTGGTTACTACCGCCGGTTCATTCACATGTATGCTGTCATTGCAAAGCCCATGTATGGACTTCTGACTAACTTTGAGTGGACTGATGAGTGTGAGAATTCCTTCCAGGAGCTTAAACGAAGATTATGTTCAGCACCAATCTTAACCACACCAGATTGGAATAAGCCTTTCCATGTTCATGTGGATGCATCCAATTATGCCATTGGATGTGTGCTTGCTCAACCTACTGGTGAAGGTAATATGAATCTTCCAATTGCCTATGCTAGTAGACAATTGAACGTAGCTGAACGAAATTATACCACTACGGAGAGAGAAGGATTAGGCATGGTATATGCAGTTAAAAAGTTTAGACATTATTTGCTTGCAAATAAGTTTAAATTTTTTACTGACCATCAAGCATTGTTGTACTTGGTAAACAAACCATGCAATACAGGTAGATTAGTAAGATGGTTTCTCTTACTAATGGAATATGACTTTGAGGTAGTGGTGAGAAAAGGGAGGACTCATTTGAGAGCAGACCATCTCTATAGACTCACATCTGGAGAAGCCCCACAAGGAGTGTCATATGACCTTCCTGATGCTTACTTGTTTAATTTGGAAGTGGTGCCGCAATGGGCTAAGCCATTAGTACCAGTACTGACCTACGGGCCTAATCACCCAGTAATAAACACACAGGACAGAGAGGTAGTAAAAGCCCAGAAGTATCACATCATGGCAGGAAGTATGTACAAGCACACAGATCAAGGGATCTTGGCTTGTTGTGTAGAAGAGGACGAGTACGCTAAATGGTTGTAATTAGCACATGTAGGTGCATTAGAGCAACACTACTCAAAGCAACGAACCCTACAGACACTAAAGAGACTCGGAGTGCATTGGCCGACTATGGAAGCTGATGTCCAAAAGTTGTGCAAGGAATGCCCAATCTGTTGCACTAAACCACCTGTTGAACATGCCACTCTTTATCAAGTGTTCATTATGCCAGATTGGAGTGAACCACTAGTATCCTTCCTGAGTACGAAAGCCTTCCCTCCAGACATGACTCTGGCTCGGAAAAGAAGTCTAGAACAAGAAGCCCTAGATTACTCACTCATTGGTGATAATCTATACAAGCGTGGTAAAGATGGTTACCTGAGACTTTGTGTTCATGAGAGTGAATATCTAAAGATCTTGGAAACTGCTCACCAAGGTGTAGCAGGAGGACACTTTGGACCAGATTGGGTGATCAAGTCAATACTATTTGTGGGCTTTTGGTGGCCAACCCTTCACATGGATGCACATACCTATGTGAAACGGTGTGATGTGTGTCAAAGAACTCAGTATCCTATACGCAAAGATGAGATGCCACTGAAACCTATGATGGGTGGACGTGCATTCTCTAAGTGGGGAATAGACTTTGTAGGTCCTATTAATCCCCCAGCTAAGGGTTCTCATGCAGAATATATCATTGTGGCCACAGATTATCTAACCAAGTGGGTGGAAGTAAAATCTACGACAAAGAACGATGCTCAGACAATTGCTAAATTCTTGTTTGAGAATGTATTCACAAGATACGGGCTACCTATAGAGCTAGTCAGTGATAGAGGCACCCATTTCTTGAACGAAGTTATTGAAAATCTGCTCCAAGAAATCTTGGTAATACATAAGAAGTTTGCCCCCTACCACCCACAAGCTAATGGCCAAGCTGAGAGCACCAATAAGATCTTATGCAATGTACTGACGAAATTAGTGAACAATAAACACTCTGATTGGGACAAACAGCTACACCATGCTGTTTGGGCATACCGAGTCGCCTACAAAATGGTACTCCAAGCCACCCCCTTTCAGATGGTGTTTGGCCAAAATGCAGTGCTACCGTTGGACTTCTTAATACCTACATTGAAAGTAGCACAAGAGCATGATTGGAAAGGTCATGAACTCTCCGCTAGACTCTTTGACCTCGAATGATTAGGAGAAACAAGACTGAGGGCGGCTGCAGGGATATATGCAGCTAAGAAACGACAAAAGGCATACTTTGATGCCCATGTTAAGGATAAAGGTTTGAAGGCAGGCAATCTAGTACTAGTCTACACTTTGAAACAACACGCGAGAAAACTAGAGAAAAGAGGCTACGGACCTATGATCATAAATAGGATCTCCACAAGTGGAGCAGTACAACTAGCCACTTTAGAGGGTGATGTTCTCCCGAGCTACATTAGCGGATGCAGAGTCAAGTTATATCAGGAACCTCTCACAGAGGAAATGCTAAGTCGACTCAATATTGCTAAGAAACGCAAAGAAGAAGAAAAGAAAATTCGAGAAGAAGCTCAAGCAGAAGCTTTAGAGCGCATACGGAGAATGAAATTAAGAAGACAAGGCAGAGAGCAACCTAGGCTAGGTGCATATGCAGACCAAGGGTATCACGTGGCTATGTGTGAAGTTTCAGGTATCAGCTCTCATAGGATAATTGATCGACGTCCTTTTATAACCTTAGATATAGGACAAGGAAAGGGTGCAAGGACTGTAAGAGCTTTGATTGACTCAGGTGCATCCACTAGTGCTGTCAAGTTGTCTTACTGTCAAGAGTTGAAATTAACTGTCAATCCTATAGAAGCATATCTCATAGGATTGGGAGGTGTGGAAACCCCTTGCATGGGTGAGGTGGAACTTCCCATCTACATTCAAGACGAAGTAATGACAGTCAAAGTACTAGTGTGTCAAGATGAGGACCTCACTGAGCCTCTTGTCTTGGGTCAGGACTGGATCTATGATCATGCGGTCAACCTAAACCTAAGAAGCGGACTTCTTCAGGTTTGGGTAAATCATAGTCGAATTACAGTTGAACTGGAAAACGAGGCACTCAAGGAACTAGTTAAGGCACGAACTCCTGGTCCTTCCAGGGGTGCACATGAAGTTGACAATGCTATTCTTGTCCAAAAATGTATGATGCAGAAAGAGGATTGTCTCAACAACGGAGTCAAGGATAAGACGGTACTCCCTTCTTTTCCAAAGGCCAGAAGGATGCAGCAGCCAACGGCAGATCAAATACAGAGAAAGCAGAGTACTACCTATACTGGAGGCCAAAAAAAGGAGCAAAGCAGATTGTTTCAGCCGATGAAACAAGTATGGAGGCGAAAAGGCGAACACCCTGTTCCGACCAGGCCAACACCACGGCCAAAACCTCTTATTAGTAATCAACAACATGACACTAATAAGAAGTCCTTCATAAATTCTTCTGCGAATGTGAAGTCTATTTGGGTACCCAAGAAGTCAATGAAGGCCAGCCCACAATCACGACAAATCTGGGTGCCTAAGGCTTGCTTGCGGGCTCAAATAGCTACACCAAGGCCAAACCCTGTACAACATGTTTCACTCACTCGAACATCTGAGGCCCACTCTTACACATCACGCACGAACACGTATTCTTCCATGAGCACAAGTAGAATCACTTGTAAATGGGTCCCTAAAAGCCCCATTTTTCAAGTAAATACCCCTATCACACTCTCCAGAGTCTCCACAAAGTCAAGATCAAAACCTATCCATTGCATTTGGCAATCTAAAACTTGTAATAAACCCCCGGACCCCAGTTGTAAATCCATGTCCACCTACTAACTACGTCACTCTCACACTACATCATTCCGCTTAGTTCTTAGGTCTACCCAATTCCTAACTACACACACAAGCACTGAGCACTTACTAACCCCCTAACCTCTCCCGAGCCTCATGTTAATGTTGTAACGGGGACACAGTGTCATTTTTGTGTCCATTGCAATGTTAACATTTATTCATGTATTCTCACAGAACCAGCTGCGAAGTTTTCAACATGGCTGAGGCGGCAGGAACTAGCTCTCAAACAGAAACGAGCCAGCAAGTGGTGGACTTAGAAAGTTTACCCGTTTTGCCTGAAACAAACAAAAGACCAGAAGAATTGCAGGCCATCAAAATCATACCTATAGCGGATCCTCCCAGTGGCCATACCATGCCCGTAGGAAAAGCTTCCCACTGGTTTAGTGAAGTGGCAGGACCCTTGGGAGAGGGAACATACCTATGGGAATCAGAGTTGGACTTCAATGGGAAGCAAGGTAAATACCATTTCTTTACAAGAGAATTCGAGAAGTTACAAAATGCAGAAGGTCTATGTTCGGTATGGGAGAAGGCAGGATTGAATGCATATTTCAGTGCACGGCTCCCAAAGCCTGACTTCATGCGATGCTACTATCTCATCAACACCTTGACTCCAAACAAGGACCCAAAAGGTGCAAGCTCATTTGTGATTCCATCTCTGACAAAGGGGAATGAGCTCAAGAGGTTCAGGCTATCAAACAACTTGGTGAGAGAGGCCCTAGATATGCGCGGAATGCATATTCCTACAGAGAAGGAAACCCTAGTGCCGGATTACATGAAGAATCGAAGCCTCACCAAACTCAAGGACATGGTGTCCATGACGCCTAATATTGCAATACACCTTCGCATGTGCATGCAACACTTTGCTTTTCCTGCACAATATAGATTCACCATGCCGCCCAAAAAGATTTGGTTTAGTTTGTATCTGGTAGAGACACAGAGCCTCACCATCAACTTACCCCACTGGATAATTGATCAGATACACCTAGCTCACAAACGATGGCCACGGAAACAGGTTTTATATGGATGTTGTGCTCTGACGAGAATCATTTATAGGTGTTTGGCTTATGACATCCCTATTCAACGGGCCCTAATGTGGAATCGTGTAGAGTAGTTTAGAGGCAGGACATCCACTGGACCCCCTTCTAAGAAGATGAGAGGCACTGTCCAAGTCCCATGTGCTCAACCACGTCCGACCATTCACACTCCGACTTCCAAGACGCAGCACCGATGGTCCTAACTTGATATTCCCTCCCATCCCAACCGATCTTGAATTTCCCAGTGGTGCACCTTTGGAAGAACTCACGAATGAAGATTTCGAACAATTATTACAAGATGTAGAGCTGGAGGCAGAAGAGGCACAACAAGTGGAGAATGTGCAAACGCAAGCAACAACCGCCAAAGTACCTGTCACCACAGTGGAAGTGGATGAAGAGGATGATGAAGATGAAGAACAGGAGGAAGATGAGGAGGATTATGATCAAGAGCATCATGATGAGCAACAAAAAGTGCCAGAAATTGTAGGTGCACCTGCATATACAGCTCAACTACAAAGGTTATACGACACAATCAAAGCAATGCAAGAAAGGCATCAACTCTCTCTTGTATCATGTCAAGCTTTAATGCAAGAAATGCTATCAGATGATGGGGTGGATCAACATTTCATTGACACCCTCAAATTAGTGTCAGAATCTTTGGGAGTTCCGGAGGCTGTCCACACAACAGTCCGCCAGTCCGTGAGGTATGACAAACGCAGAGTTGACACATTACCACGTGCAGGTAAGACTATCAGGATACCCGTCACAGAACAAGAAGTACCCATTGAAACCACAGCTAACCCCACCACCACCATTGACCTCTCTGCTGAAACCTTCGTTCAGACATCACCCATCTCACCCCAGCATCCCCCATCACCACCTTCTCCACCCCCACCACCACCTCCCACCATGGAAGAAACGCCAGTCATCACCTCTACCTTCCCTTATAACCCACCCTCAGTCACATCATTTTCCTTTCGAGAACCCACCTCACAAGACACCCTCTTCTCTTTCGTCACCAATCCCTTGTACACTTCAACCCTTCTATCCTCCGAACCCATAATTGGCCATCCCATAATTCCAAGTGCGGTTGGAAACCCGGCACCCACAGAAGGCACCCTGTGTTTCCCAGCCTATCCCCCAATACAGGTACCTCCATTCCATGACCCTCCCTTCCCATCTGGCCCCTACACCTCTTTCAACCTGACCTCACCACCCCAATACCCATCCTTTGTGGAGCAGTTCATCCGCTCTCCAATGTTTCAAAGGCACATTTCCCCGCTGTTCGCAACGACATCAATTTACACGAACACCACACTCACTTCACCTACCATACCCACCTACATGGTAGCCCCTGTACACACCACTCTGTCTGACCCAATGGACATTTCACCCACCACAGCACCTCTCCCCACGATTCCACCATCTCCCCCTCCCTTACCCCCCACCTCACCACTCACCACATCATTGGCACACACAGCATTCACTACCTCCCTTCCCAATCCCACCTCCCCTGCATTCCAAACTTTTCCCCTTGCATCTCATAATGTAAATAGCACGTTCAATACATTACTTCAGTGTGCACATCAACTACAACAAGAATACCATCAGTTGGAAGAACGCACTGCTGCCCTCCAGGCAGAATCTCAACGTCTGCAAGCTAGAGTCAACACTCTTGAAGCCGATTACCAAACGCTCCTAACCGATCATACCACCTTACAGCAGGCTCACTCCGAATTGGCATCAAGGACATCGACAGTAGATGATCAAGCAGTCAAGGAACTAGAAACAGTGCTCCAAGCGCAAATGATATCTAATGCTACACTCAGAGGCAACCTTGGGCTATTAAGGAAGCATATGGCAGCAGCACTAGAAGAGAACAAGAGGCTTCAACAACAAAACCAAGACAAATTTGAAGCGGCTATGGAAGGAACTGCAGGAGCAACCATTAGCCCTACCAAGTATAGAGGAGTCCCATCAGAAGACATTCGCATCTTACTAGAGGAGCATGCAAATTTCTTGGAGTCATATGAAAAGTTAGAGACTGAATGTGCAGACCTAAAGAAACAGATAGCCCGTGCCCCCACAGCTCAACATGAGTCAATAATCTTGGAATGCTCCACAGAAGAATTAGAGACCCTCCGTAAGCAGGTGGCAGAACTCAAAGCACGCCTCGCACCATATGAAAGGCCACCCTCACCCACTGAAGAACCAGAACCTGAAACAGTAGTGGAAATCCCCGTCGATGACAGCTATGAAGAGCCATACGAGCCGATGCCAACACCCGGTGGTCGGACTACAGAGGAAGGACAGGATACTTTAGAAATTCAAGTTCCAGATTGGGTCAAAAGGGTCGAGAAAGTGGGTAAGACACATGATGATCGCGTTGCCGTGCAAATGCAATCTCTCACAAATCTCGAAGAAACTGTCCTTCGGTCTTCTTATTTTCAGAACCTATCCCACCAACGGTTAATCACAACATCAGAGTCGCAATACATGCCTTATTTTGTCTTGCTACATGATTATAATGCAGAAGTTAAAAGACATACAGGAAAGGAGCCCACATTTGCCACTCAATTTGAGCCGGAGGACTTACCGGCCGATGCGCGTGCTGGCTCGATCTTCCAGCCTGATTAGCGTGCACGTCTCCTAACCGATTACCCTGAGATGATGAGCACCTGGGCAACCATGCCACTGTATATCAAGTATAATCCATGTTATTGCCCAATGGTACGTTGCAGATCATGGCAATCATTTGCGATCAAGGTACGCAACAATAAAGAATGCTCGGCTTGGGTTAACTATCCATATTTTGCTCCACCTCGAGGGACCCCAACCGTAGCCTACATGATATCAACAATTCGGCACTGGTCTACACGTCTAAATAATGTACCCGACATAGCAGCGAAAATGTGTATGAAAATATTCGAGCTCATGACCATTGTCTTCAAAACCTTTCGGAAGGTACAAGCTCCATACATCTCTGCCCCTGGATTCTCTCAAGGTAACAAGGATTTAGTCTACGACATGAGCCAGACTCCCTCGGTCACTATAATCTTTGCCTGGCATGCACGAATAAAGTACTTACCCGCATGCTTCAAGCATACATTTGAGGAAATGTTCTCTACCGGATTCAGGGAATATCATTCAGAAATTTTCATTCCCAGACCCACACATTTGCTACATCTACTCGCAGTAGAACAAGCGATCCATGCAGATCAGTTACGTCTGCCACATCTGGACATTCCAGGACCAATTGATTGGGATCGTATGATGACAGACTTGGCCAGAGGGCTACGCATACAAGAACATCAGCTTGCCACTCAAGTTGTGGAATATTACATCCAACACTCCCAGCAACAAGGGTCTGTCAGGGATGACAGACGCGAGAGAGGGGGCGGGTGTTGAGAGCAGTATGGGCACCCAAGGACTGACTAGACAAGGAAGGCAGCGGAGAGAGTCAGAGCGAGGTGAAGGATTAAGTAGACAAAGTAGTCGACGCAAATCTGGCAGATAGGCCCTTCAAATTTTTCCAAATCAACATCTTTATAACAGTGATTCTTATCACTAACAATCATTGTAAATACCATTTCATATTTTTGTAGCTCCATTTTGTGCAAGCCAAGGAGTCTTTGA
>CM035417.1:79054089-79086589 GCA_020310875.1 Ceratopteris richardii | reverse complement strand
GATGAATTCAATGACATTACGTAAGATTTCATGTGGATTCAGAAGTTCTAAAACCATGTTCGTTTCCGAGTATTTGCGTCTTATTTCTATTCAAGCCTTGCCTTGTACCGAACCGGACCACTCAACTCGAAAGGAGAACTGTACAGTACACAGGCGTCAAGAAGAATGATCCTTTTTCAGCTTGAAAATTCGTTTCCGATCCTGACATTCCACACCATGTGGATGTCTTGAATGCTGAATGGAACTGCACACACAGATACAGACACACAGACCAGCATGCACACACACACACACACACACACACACACACACACACAGAGAGAGAGAGAGAGAGAGAGAGAGAGAGAGAGAGAGAGAGAGAGAGAGAGAGAGAGAGAGAGAGAGAGAGAGAGAGAGAGAGAGAGAGAGAGAGGGAGGGAGGGAGGGAGGGAGGGAGGGAGGGAGGGAGGGAGGGAGGGAGGGAGGGAGGGAGGGAGGGAGGGAGGGAGGGAGGGAGGGAGGGAGGGAGGGAGGGAGGGAGGGAGGGAGGGAGGGAGGGAGGGAGGGAGGGAGGGAGGGAGGGAGGGAGGGAGGGAGGGAGGGAGGGAGGGAGGGAGGGAGGGAGAGAGAGAGAGAGAGAGAGAGAGAGAGAGAGAGAGAGAGAGAGAGAGGGACTGTAGTAAGAAGTCATGCTTATGGCTGACTGCATGAGCGAAGCTGCTACATTTTCAATCTACGGTTAAATCCGGTTTTCTTCTGGATTTGTACAAGTATATAGACGATCTTTATCAATCTCTCTCTCTCTCTCTCTCTTCAATTCTTTATTTTCCCAATAAGAGCGTTGATAGAAGGCTGGTGTGAAGTACATTGACATGTGTGATCATGGGGCCATAGTCAAAACATTTGACCTTTCTTTGATGTTTGTATTTTGTATCTTATTTTATATATAAAGATGAAGATCTTTACGTAGAAAGGAATATAAATGATTATCAGCAGTGACCGAATTTATCTTTACTGTTCTTTCTTCTTACAATACTTTGCAGATATGAAAAGATAAAGAGCTGCACGAGTATTCCCAAACTAAAAAGATTAGAGCGATTTATGAGGTATCACCATTTTCTGTGCAACACTAAATGAAATCAATCCGCAAATGTTTGCTAAGTTTGGGCCATGCAATTTAAAAAGAAAATAAAAAAAAAAAAACAAAATGCAGAGAAGAGGGTTTCATTCAAACTGCAGAGGTAGCTCGACAGCAAATTGTAGACCAAGGAGGCTCAGATTTGGAATGCACGAAGCCTTGGTAGAATCTATTATTTTGGAAAAAAAAAAGAAAAAAAAAAGAGAAGTTCTTTCATGTAGATTAGCCATGCATGCACAAAATATGCTGTATGTGAGTTTATTTATTTTATGTTGTTGCAATTTATGCTGCTGATCGATGTGATGTTTGCAGCCTTTCATGTAGATTAGCCATGCATGCACAAAATATGCTGTATGTGAGTTTATTTATTTTATGTTGTTGCAATTTATGCTGCTGATCGATGTGATGTTTGCAGCCTATCTTCATCAGAGGTTGCAGGTGTAGTTCAGAGCATACACTCATGGCAGGTATCATTCTGTTTGCTCAGTCCAACACAATGTTTTACCGTGTTGTTGCATAACCTGCACAATGTATATTCTAGGAAAACATTAAAGGAAGGGATACTGAGCTTCAACAGATTCAGAACTCCAGGTCCAGCATTTTACCAAATGGTATGGAATCATGATCTACCCAATATATTTGACAAAGACTCTATCCTTGTCTTATTGCATGCACCACACCTAGTTACACACACTCACACACACACACACACACACACACACACACACACACGCGCACACACAGTTATTTTGAAAAAAAAGATGTCCCTTTTTTAACCTTATGTTCAACTGTCAACAAGATATAGTCTTCGAGAGATCTATTAGGCTTTTATAAATAAGCTTGAAGTGTCATGTCTGAAAAGTGATATCAAGATGTCTGAAGTCGGTTTAGAAGTGATTGGTGGAATTATTAATACAAGAAGAAGCTAAAGCAGGAGATGAGAAAAGTTTTTTAAAGGGGAATTCAATCTTATGAAGGAGATGAAAAGTTGTCGAATATCTCTCTAGAGTCATTTCGGGCTGGGCCAAGCTTTTCTGGTTATTACCCACAAAAAAAATAAAAAATAAAAAAATCGCATTTCATTGGTTTAAATCACATCTTAAATCTCAGCCATTGCTTTTAATCTTCTTTCGATCTCTATCACAGCTTTTAACTGGCTTTTGGGTGTTTTAAAGCACAACCATTCATTTTGAGATGAACTTGAACCTTCAACAGCTAAAAATAAACAAATTTAAAAATCTCTGCATCCATCATTCAGAATTCGATGAAAGTTTCATCAAATGTACTCCCTGACATAAACTTTAAAATGAGTATTAAGTCTCCAGGATTTGCTTTTTCTATAGTCAGAGGATAGTTAGATAAAATTTGGGAAAATAAAAGAAAATGCTAAAAAAATAATAACTAAAGCTCTAGAGTCACCAGAAAAATTATGGGAAGTCAATTAACTGTGTCCCACTACTTTCCAACAGTGGAGAGTCTACCACTCAATCTGCCTGATGACTTCAACAACCTTATGAAAGTGCCATAGTCGATTTTAGGATAGAATATATGATGATTTAATGATAATGTGGTTATGCTAGTCTGTAACTTTTCCCTTGCATCAGTGACTTTAAGGTTGTTCTTTCTATTGCATTGTGAAAGCTTTAATTAAAAATGGACCAAATGTTAAGTTTGACTTTTGCAGGAGCAAGTGAAGGGCTTTCGAATGTTAGGAAATCATGTCATACTGCAGTACAGGAAGATAATGGTATCAAAGTTCATAAAGACAAGAAAGTGGCAAAAAAAGATCTTCGAAGTGGAAGGGAGTACTATGAAGGATGGGATAAGTATGTTGCCCAGTGGGAAAAGGTGATTGTGTTTGCTTTATTACTTCAATTACATTTCTAGAATTTGGAATACCTCCAAGCTTGAATGTATGTGTGTCAATTTGAATTCCTTATTTCAGTGCGTTTCATAGCTCTTAATTTGAATACTTTACAGACATGTGAAGCTTTTTTAAATCTAAGTTGATAATTATACCTCCTCTAGGTTATGGTTCAATTAGTTTCCATTGAAGCTACCGATTCTCATACACCTATGAGCTTTCATGATTGAAAGAATGATTTAGAAATGGAAAATTGTCTTTATAGAAACACTTTCCTGCATGTAAACTTTTGGAAATTGAAATGAATGCCATTGTAGCAAATATACAATCAGTTTTTGATTAGTGAGTTTATTGTAGTGTATAGGAGAACGTGACTAGCGAAGAAATGGACAAGGCAGCTCCAGCTCTTGAATTTTCCAAAGAAAGCATGGATCAAAACATGGATAGGTAATTAGAGAGTCCAGGATTGTTCTGGAATTTTTATTTCCAAATTTTGAGAATCTCTCAGTATATCAAAATTTCTGTTCCTGGAAACCCATCATCAGGTTTATCTGAATTGTCTAAGAAGACTGCTATAGAACATGACTTAACTCCATTATGAAGTGTTTGAAAAGCATGCATTTATTTGATATGGTTCCCATCATGAGTTAAATCTACCTGTTGTAATTATCGATAACTGTTACTCCAGAAAATAATAAATGACGGAGGTATGATTAATTTGCTTTTGTTCATGAGTTAAATCTACCTGTTGTAATTATCGATAACTGTTACTCCAGAAAATAATAAATGATGGAGGTATGATTAATTTGCTTTTGTTTCTCTAGAAACAAAAGGACTGTGGAACCCAAGTCTTTGGTTGAGAGAGAATGGCTTGCCAATCGAGAACGGGAGAAGGGTAATGATCTCTTCAAGGTACAACAATGATTGTATATGTTAGACATGGTTCACTTTTTTCTTCTTGTTTAACTTCATGATAAAAAGACGTTTGGAGTATCATCTGTTCAAACATTTATGTTCTTCCTTTGTTTTTCAATTTATTCTCATCTAGTAAAAATTCTTCTTGTATCATGCAATGATGGTATATGTTAGGCTTGGTCCATTTTTCCTTGCTTAATTTCATGATAAAAAGATGTTTGGATTATCATATGTTCAAATATTTATGTTTATCTTTGTTTTTCAATTTATTTTCATCCAGTAAGAATTCTTCTTGGTATCATGGCAATATGAAGATAATAGTAGATGAGATCAAGCCTTTGTAGAGGGGAGGGTTTTGTGGGTAGGTAAAGAATTTCTTAAACTTTATTTTTTCTTTATTGTTTTTTTTTTAGTTTCTATGTTTTTTCAATTAGTTCTACTTTTTAAAATTATTCATTTATTATTTTTTATTTTTAAATTCTTCTTCTTCTTCTTCTTCTTCTTCTTCTTTCTCTCACTATTATTATTATTATTATTATTATTAATAATTATTATTATTATTATTATTATTATTATTGTTATTATTATTGTTATTATTATTATTATTATTATTATTATTACTATCATCTTCTTATTTATAATACAATTTTGAAGAATTTTTTTGCACCCTTTAATTTTATGTTTTGGAGTGTAGGGCTTCATCATGCTTGAATTTGTCCTTCACTTTCAAAAGTGGTAGAAACTCAACTCCTAGGAATATTTGAAAATTTTCATGTGAAGAGTCACTCTAGAGGTCTATCCACTCTTGGGCAATAATGACTTTGGATGTTGTAGCTCTTTGTCCAAGCTATGCATGATGAAGTTTGAAATTAGATGCTTCTTGTTTGAACATACATAAAAGCTAAAGATGTCCTGCCTTCTTGTTTTGGTCTAACATGCAAACATACCATCCAGAAAGACTTCGGAAAACAAAGACTAGCTACTGGTGATGGGTGGAGGTGGGTGTAGTATGTGGTACATCGGTGGTGGTCTGAGTGGCTCCTGAAGGAAGACAACCCAGGGGGTGCTGGTACGCACATGCTCCATCATGGGGTCGTAGGCTGTCCTGATGCATGAGATATCCTCCTGATATAGTCATGGTCGACGATATCCGACCACGCGTGGTCGGCGTCGTGCTCTTTGTGCTGCTGCCTGGTGGAGAGTGAGCCCTATAGATGAACCTCGTCGTGCTCTTTGTGCTGCTGCCTGGTGGAGAGTGAGCCCTATAGATGAACCTCTCTGATGTAGCTCAGCTCGCTGAAAGAATTGGGTAATGGTCTGCTGGGTACTCACCCGTGGCTGATGCGTGGGCTGTAGTGACCGCTCATGCCTCTCGTATGCTGCCGTGAGGAAGAGTCCCAAGCGCCGCTGGTCTCCCATAGTCATGCACAACTGGAGTGACTCCTCTATCTGGAACTGTGCTCGTAGGTCTAAGTATGCTGGGCATCTGATAACAAAATGCTCCTCACTCTCTACCTCTGTCTCGCATACTGGGCACCACCTCTACTCACGGGGGACTCCCTTGGACAGACCCCTCTCAATCTCGAGCTGATGTGATGAAACCTGGAGCTTCCGAATGACGACTCGAAGGTGGTGGGGTAGGTATGTCTGCATGTGTCTCGGAATCTCGATGAAGCCCTCGTCTGATATATGTAGAAAATGCTCACGGTAATAGAGCATTTTCGGTGGCAATGTATCCCTAGGGCTCACCCATGTCCTCTGTATGTATGTATGCCATATCTCCTGACGAATGACCCTATTCCTCTCTTGATGAGAGAGTTAGTAGGTGGGTGCATGTGAGTCGTACTGTAGTGGTGGTAGCCTATCTATGTCAAAGCCATGGTGGGCAAGCCAGTCTCGTGTCGGTGCATACCATGAGGAGGTGTTGCCTGCTAATGCCATATCACGTGATGCCTGGAAAGCACGACAAGCAATGCGCTCTGTATCCATGCTCCGAAGTCTGCGTAATAGGCATACTGTCCGGAATAGTGCCTCAACTAGCATCGGTGGTGCAGCGAGCTCTGCTCTAATGATATCATGTGGTACTCTAATGATATCATGTGGTACTGAAGGCTTGCTGCGGATAAGTTTGGCAATCATGAGATCTGTGGCCTCTCTAATGCTGTCCATAATGATGTAGCTAATCCCGTTCCCCATATGGCTGCCCCATACATGAGCGCTTGCGTAACCAAAGTGTCGAATAGCCACCCCTTTGTGCGGGGCTCCTGAAAATATGCCTTGTGGCACTGTTTCTCCATCAAAGCTAGTGCTGCGTACCCAGGTGTGATGCGGTCACGGACTCCCTAAGACATAGAGAAGACCCTTGATGCTCCTGTAAATGTCACTCCCAAGTAAACATATGATCCGACCACATTGATCGGTCCACCTGCTCCTGTGAACAAACTGTCTGCGTACCTGTGCTGATGTATGAGAGATCATGACCTTGGTTTTACCAAGGTTCAGAGATAACCCTCTGTCTGCAAAAGTCATCTAGGCCATGTAGATGATGCTGTAGACCTTCTGTAGACTCTTAAACCAGTACAATATCATCAGCGTATAAAAGAATATGGACAGTGGATCTGCGTACCTCAATGCCATCACCCCCTTGCTGTTGTATGAAGTCCACTATCTCATCAATGTAGAGACCAAAGAGGGTGGGTGAAAGAGGGCATCCTTGCTTCACCCCGATAGTGCTCATCTCCTTCGGAGCTCCGATATCAAGTAGTCGTTTGAAGAGTTGTCCCCTGGGAACAGTGTCAAATGCTTTGCGGAAGTCCACAAAGCAACAATATAATCTCCTCTTCCTCACCCTTGCCTGGTCGATCATGCATCTCAGAGTGAAGATGTGGTCAATGGTAGAGTAATCGCGTCTGAAACCTGCTTGTCTTGGAGCCCTGATACCCTTCCTCTCAGCGAGAGTACTCAACTCTGTCTCTAGTACCGCCCCATATAACTTGGCCAATATAGGGCCAATCATGATCGTCCGGTATGTAGCTGGATCCATAATATCTCCTGACTTATGAATGGGCACTATGGTGTGCTCAGTCCATGAGTCAGGGAACCCTTCAACCAATGCACGGTTGAAGAGGTGGGCAATGAGCAGTGCGAGGGTCATGCCTCCGTAGATGAGGTGCTCTGCCTGCAAACCGAAATGGTCATGGGTCCTGTCATGCTCTAGACGGGCAATAGCGCGTCCCACCATAGTGGGTGTGAAGAAGTCAGAGGTAGTAGGACGTGAGCTCTGTGGTCTGGGAATGGGGGGCTGGTCTAGGATCTCGTATAGGCTCAGTGCATAGCTATGCCAAGTGCTCGGGTCTTGGATGGGTGTCTGCTGTCTCCTCTCTCTCAAATGTCGCCATGCCACTACACTGTCTCGACTCATGAGCAAATGGTAAATATCCGAGTACTGTCTCTCCTCCCAATCTCGCCGTTTGCGGCGAGTAAGGCTCTGCATGCGACGCTGTGCTTGTGTGTGTGTAATATCCCCTCTATGCTCTAAAATCTGTAGGTGCTTCCGTAGCTCACGGCAATCTGCATCATACCAGCGGTTCTGGGGCATGGACCCTGTGCGTGGAGGGTGTATATGTGTGCGGTGTGGGAAGTGCGGAGAGCTGAGTCCTGTAGGATGGTGGTGAACACTGATGTAAGTGTGTCCAAGGGTGAGAGTGGATCGAGGGAGAGTAGGGGGATGTGTAAATGGTGTGCATAAACATGTGAGAGCTCGTGTGTGAAGTGTATCATGGTGTGTGTCTCAGTGGGTGAGGGAGGGTCTAATGGAATAGGAGATGAGAGTGTGAATGTGATAAATATATGGTCAGCACCAAGTGGGCGTTGTCTAATACTAAGTGAGGGGATGAGTGAAGCTCCAGAGGTGGTACCCAAAATGTAGTCGACTGTGCTCTCACCTCCCCCGTGAGGGAAGCAAGTGAGTCTGCCCGAACCTGGCCAATGATTCATCCCGTTATATATAACGAGTTGATGTCGGCTGCCTAGCTCAAGTAGATGTTTGCCATACCCGGTGGTGTCCTGACCCATGTCTGCCGATACTCTACTGGTGCTCATCTCATCCGGGTCTCTGGCTCTCATGAGATGTCGGTGATCCATGTCGTATGCATCGCACTGATGTGATTGAGTGCGGCCATTGAAGTCCCCCATAAGGAAGACTTCACCTAGTGTGCTGTAATGTAGTATCTGATCTGAAAGTGCTGTGAATGGTGAGTCTCTGTCTCGGATCGGTCCCCCAAGATCCTGTCGTGCGTATTGAGATCCGCCTGGAGGGAAGTAGCATATAGCAATGTAAATCCAGCTCCCCTCTGCTATCTCCATGCGAACCCACATGTATCGTGCCTCCTCATCTTTTCCTATAATATGGATCCGGCTCTGTATCACCTGTCTAAATACGATGGCCACACCTCCCGACCCTCGCGCTGTGCTCTGTCTCGTCGTGGTCCTGAATGCAGATTCCCAATGAAAACCTGCAATGCGTGGTAGACCTCTCTTTGGGCTCTCGTGTGTCTCTGCGATGCAAGGATCTCCTCGAGTCTTTCTTGTCGCGTCCAAAGTGCCCCATTACAGTTCCACACCACTCCTCTGAGTGGTGTCTCTTGGTGTAGTGATGTCTCATACGCCGCGTGGCCCTATTTGATAGGGCGTCCATCTATGAAGACCTTACCATCATGGTAAAAGGCTTTCCTCCCCTCTCGGCATGCCTGGAGGATCTGTGGCATGCAAGCGCGTCGATGTGCCATCTGCATCCGCGTGAGGTCCTTGTCCATGTAGAGGGCGCCGTCGGGTAGTCCACGTAGTACTGATCGATGTCTAAAAAAGGAGGTCCGTGCCTCCTCGGAGCTCATCTTAAGGATGAGTGCTCGCAAACGTGATGTATCCCTCCCAACCTCCATGCGCCTGTGAAGGGCATGCTCTCGTATCCAAGTCGACGGCAAATGCCAGTGTGTGAAGTCTTCGAGTGTGTCGAAGCCTCTCCTCCTCAAGTGTATCCTGGACTTGTGTGAGCTCTTCTTTCTGCACGTCTTCCCTAACTTCCTTCTTAACCCTTTTGTGTACTACTTCCACCCACGACTCTCGAGTGGATTCTACCTCCGTTTTGATTTCCTTCTTTATTTCTTCTTTGAGTGTCTCCACGTTGGAGATCTCCCCCTCTTCTTACAGGTGCTCATAGGCTGTCCTCCAATTGTCGCGTTCTTCTGAGTCTTTACTTGTTCTTTGAGTCCTTTGACTTTATCCATTACTTGTTCTTCAAGTCCTTTGAACTTTTCCATCATTTTTCGTATCTCCATATTGAGGTTGCGGGCTGCATCCTTTTTGGCCTCTTTTGAGGGCTTTAGCGATAAGTTTGTCCACTTCCCTCCGGTCCATGGGAGCCATTTCAGAGATTAGGTTTAGGGATTCGGATTTTAGAGAGAGAGAGAGAGAGAGAGAGAGAGAGAGAGAGAGAGAGAGAGAGAGAGAGAGAGAGAGAGAGAGAGAGAGAGAGAGAGAGAGAGAGAGAGAGAGAGAGAGAGAGAGAGAGAGAGAGAGAGAGAGAGAGAGAGAGAGAGAGAGAGAGAGAGAGAGAGAGAGAGAGAGAGAGAGAGAGAGAGAGAGAGAGAGAGGGGGGAGTAGGTAGGTTAGGGTTAGGTCTCAAAATAGGGTTAGGGTTAGGGTTAAGGTTGAGATTCAGGGTTTTGGCTTAGGGTTAAAGGTTAGTTTGGGAGATTGCATTAGGCATATTTTTAGTTTTTAGGTTTAGGGTTAGTTTTCAGTTAGGTTTAGGGTTTTGATGTCTTAGGGTTAGGGTTAGGGTTTCGATGTCTTAGGGTTTCCGGTTAGGGCTATGGTTTCGATGTCTTAGGGTTAGGGTCGCATGTTGGGGCATGAGGCATGGAATATGTTAAAGTTGGGGGGGTCGATTAGGTTTGGTTTAGGGTTTCGGGTCATAAGAGGTGGAGGGCAGTGTACGGCAGGGAGAATCGAGGGCAGAGCAGGGCAGACGGGGGTGCAGGGTCGAGATGGTGCTAGGCGGGGCTGTGCACAGAGGGCGACGAGGGAGTCCTGCTGCGAATCTCCGACGGGCGCAGCCGACTCGGGCAAAGCTGGCGGGGTGCAGACGGGCGTGATGCAGGGCCGACTCCGAGAGGGGAGGTGCAGAGCAGCTCCGACGGGGGCGCAGCTCTGACTAGGCAATGCCAGCAGTGTTCAGACGGGGGAGAGAGACGGTGGTGTAGGGGCTGAGCGACAGGCGCAGCCGACTCGGGCAATGCTGGCTGGGTGCAGACGGGCCTGATGCGGGGCCGACTCCGACAGGGGGTGCAGAGCAGCTCCGACGGGGGCGCAGCTCCGACTGGGCAATGCCGGTGGTGTGCAGACGGGGGAGAGAGACGGTGGTGCAGGGGCTGAGCAACGGGGTGTTGGAGGGAGGGAGGGAGGGAGGGAGGGAGGGAGGGGGAGAGAGAGAGAGAGAGAGAGAGAGAGAGAGAGAGAGAGAGAGAGAGAGAGAGAGAGAGAGAGAGAGAGAGAGAGAGAGAGAGAGAGAGAGAGAGAGAGAGAGAGAGAGAGAGAGAGAGAGAGAGAGAGAGAGAGAGAGAGAGAGAGAGAGAGAGAGAGAGAGAGAGAGAGAGAGAGAGAGAGAGAGAGAGAGAAAAGAAAGAAAGAAAGAAAGAAAGAAAGAAAGGTATATTAACGTCTTCCAAAGGCCAAACTTGGCCTATGAGACAAAATCATATACAACTGTGGTAATCTCTGTGTAGCAATGGAAAGGAAAAAAATACTCGCTACACAAAACTGTGTAGGCGGAAATCAGCAAAGGATGGTGGTACCTGTAATGAGGAGCTAGTGGGAATAAAATAATGGTGCCTGGGGGGAGAGTGGCTCTGGCTCAACAGATAATGACCACCTGATACAAAGGGGAGCCATGAGGGAGTGTATGTATACCCTAAGTGCTGATGATGGGTGGAGGTGGGTGGAGTATATGGTACATCGGCGGCGGTAGGAGTGCCTCCCGGAGGAAGCCTGTCCAAGTGGTGGTAGTGCGCCTATGCTCCATCATGTAGTCGTGGGCTCGTGGGCTATCCTGATGCGTGAGATATCCTCCTGGTGTAGTCGAGTCGTCGGTACCCAACCATATGTGGTCGGCGTCGCACTCTCTGTGCCGCTGCCTGCTGGAGTGTGAGCCCTATGCCTCTGGGAGGCGGGTCCGTCCGATGTGGACCAACGCGCTCAAAATACTGAGTAATAGTCTGCAGGGTACTCACCCGTGTCTGGTGTGTAGGCTCTAGCATCTGATCTCATCTCTCATATGCAGCCATGAGGAAACACCCCATCCTCCGCTGGTCTGTAGTGGTCATGCACAACTGGAGTGACTCCTCTATCTGGAACTGTGCTCGTAGGTCCGAGTATGCCGGGCATCTGATAACGAGGTGCTCCTCACTCTCTATCTCTGTATGGCATACTGGGCACCACCTCTCCTCTTTAGGGACTCCTCTTGCCTGACCCCTCTCGATCTCGAGCTGATGTGATGAAACTCGAAGCTGCCCAATGATGACTCGAAGGTGGTGTGGTAGGTATGTCTGCATGTAGCGTGGAGTCTCAATGAAGCCCTGGTCTGAAATCCGTAGAAAATGCTCACGGTAGTGAAGCATTTTCGGTGTCAATGTCCTCCCCGCGCTCATCCATGTCCTCTGTATGTATGTATGCCATATCTCCTGACGGATGATCCTATTTCTCTCTTGGTGAGAGAGTGAATAGGTGGGAGCCTGGGAGTAATACTGTACTGGTGGTAGTCTGTCTATGTCAAAACCATGGAGGGCAAGCCAATCCTGTGTCTGTGCATACCATGATGAGGTGTCTCCGGCTAGTGCCATGTCGCGTGATGCCTGGAAAGCTCTGTAAGTGATGCGCTCTGTGTCCATGCTCTGGATCCTGTGTAATAGGCATACTGTTTGGAAGAGTGCCTCTACTAGCATCGGTGGTGCAGCAAGCTCTGCCTAATGATATCATGGGGTACCGAAGATTTGCTCCGGATGAGTCTAGCAATCATGAGAGAGAGAGAGAGAGAGAGAGAGAGAGAGAGAGAGAGAGAGAGAGAGAGAGAGAGAGAGAGAGAGAGAGAGAGAGAGAGAGAGAGAGAGAGAGAGAGAGAGAGAGAGAGAGAGAGAGAGAGAGAGAGAGAGAGAGAGAGAGTCATATTAACGTCTTCTGGAGGCCAAACTTGGCCTATGAGACAAAAACCTTATACAAGTGTAGTAACCGTGTGTAGAAGATGAAATGAAATAAAAAGTATATCGCTACACAAAGCTATATATGGCTGGGAGAGGCTGGGGAGACTTGGCTCTGACTCTGCAGATAGTGGCCACCTAATACATGGGGATCCATAATGTGAGTAAAACACCCTAGCTACTGGTGATGGGTGGAGGTGGGTGTAGTATGGTCTGAGTGCCTTTTGAAGGAAGACAACCCAGGGGGTGGTGGTACGCCTATGCTCCATCATGTGGTCGTAGGCTGCCCTGATGCGTGAGATATCCTCTTGATATAGTCGTGGTCGACGGTATCCTCCCATGCGTGGTCGGCGCCGTGCTCTCTGTACTGCTGCCTGGTGGAGCGTGAGCGCTATAGATGGACCTCTCTGATGTAGCTCAGCTTGCTGAAAGAACTGGGTAATGGTCTGCTGGGTACTCACCCGTGGCTGATGTGTGGGCTGTAGTGACCGCTCTTGCCTCTCGTATGCTGCTGTGAGAAAGCGTCCCAACCGTCGCTGGTCTCCCGTAGTCATACACAACTGGAGTGACTCCTCTATCTGGAAGTGTGCTCCTAGGTCTAGGTATGCAGGGCATCTGATAACAAAATGCTCCTCACTCTCTACCTCTGTCTCGCATGTTGGGCACCACCTCTCCTCACGGGGGACTCCCTTGGACCGACCCCTCTCAATCTCGAGCTGATGTGATGAAACCCGGAGCTGCCCAATGACGACTCGAAGGTGGTGGGGTAGGTATGTCTGCATGTATCTTGAAATCTCGATGAAGCCCTCGTCCGATATATGTAGAAAATGCTCCCGATAATAGAGCATTTTCGGTGGCAATGTATCCCTAGGGCTCACCCATGTCCAGAGAGAGAGAGAGAGAGAGAGAGAGAGAGAGAGAGAGAGAGAGAGAGAGAGAGAGAGAGAGAGAGAGAGAGAGAGAGAGAGAGAGAGAGAGAGAGAGAGAGAGAGAGAGAGAGAGAGAGAGGTAGAGGTATATTAATGTCTTCCAAAGGCCAAATATGGCCTATGAGACAAAATCATATACAACTGTGGTAATCTCTGTGTAGCAATGAGAAAAAAAAATACTCGCTACACAAAACTGTAGGCTGAAAACAACAAAAGATGGTGTGTCTGGTAATGAGGAGATTGTGGGGATAAAATAGTGGTGCTTGGGGGGAGGGTGCTCTGACTCTGTAGATAATGACCACCTAATGCAAGGAGGACCCATGAGGGAGTGAATGTGTATACCCTAACTGCTGATGATGGGTGGAGGTGTGGAGTATGTGGTACATTGCCGTCCGTATGAGTACCTCCTGGAGGAAGGCGGTCCAAGTGGTGATGGTGCACCTGCTCCATCATGTAGTTGTGGGCTATCCCGATGTGTGAGATATCTTCCCAGATGAAGTCATGGCCATCGGTACCCAACCATAAGTGGCCGGAGTTGCACTCTCTGTGTTGTTGCCTGCTGGAGCGTGAGCCTTATGCCTCTGGGAGGCGGGTCGGACTGATGTTGCCCAACTCGCTGAAAAAACTGAGTAATAGTCTGCTGGGTACTCACCTGTGTTAGGTGTGTAGGCTGAAGCATCTGATCTCCTCTCTCATATGCCGCCGTGAAGAAACACCCCATCCTCCGCTGGTCTCCACACACACTCACACGCGCGCTCACACACACACACACACACACAGAGAGAGAGAGAGAGAGAGAGAGAGAGAGAGAGAGAGAGAGAGAGAGAGAGAGAGAGAGAGAGAGAGAGAGAGAGAGAGAGAGAGAGAGAGAGAGAGAGAGAGAGAGAGAGAGAGAGAGAGAGAGAGAGAGAGAGAGAGAGAGAGAGAGAGAGAGAGAGAGAGAGAGAGAGAGAGAGAGAGAGAGAGGTCTTCCGAAGGCCAAACTTGGCCTATGAGACAAAACCATGTACAACTGTAGTAACTCTTGTGTAGAAATAAAATGGAATAGTACTAGCTACACAAAACTGTGTAGGCTGTCCGAGCCCGTGTAGCCTAGTGGCTGACGCCTTGAAGCTGTAGGAGTTCAAGTCCTGGCTGGACATGTCCATGAGTCTTTCATGAGGGGTGCCTCTACCTTAAGAGGTTGTATTTCCATTTCGTTGTACTCTCAAAAAAAAAAAAAAAAAAAAAAAAAGTGTAGGCTGAAAAAGGATCGAAACCACCACAGTATAGTGTATCGAGTGATGGAGATGTAGTGGGGATAATGTAGTGGTGTGTGGGGAGATGTGGCTCTGACTCTGCAGATAATGGCCACCTAATACATGGGGCCCCCATGATAGGAGTGAATATGTATATCCTAACTATAGATAATGGGTGGAGGTGGGTGGAATATGTGGTACATCGGTGACGGTGTGAGTGCCTCCTGAAGGAAGGCTACCCAGGTGGTGATGGTGCATCTGTGCTCCATCATGTGGTCGTGGGCTATCATGATGCGTGAGATATCCTCCTTGTAAAGTCGTGGTTGTCCGAATCCAGCCCTATGTGGTCAATGTCGCACTCTCTGTGCCGCTGCCTGCTGGAGGGTGAGCCCTATGCCTCTAGAAGGTGGGCCCTCTGATGTAGCCCATCTCACTGAAAGAACTGAGTAATGGTCTGCTGGGTACTCACCCGTGTCTGATGTGTGGGCTGTATCGACTGTTCTCGTCTCTCATACGCTTTCCGTGAGGAAACGTCCCAACCTTCGCTGGTCTCTCGTGGTCATGCACAACTGTAGTGACTCCTCTATGTGGAACTGTGCTCGTAGATCTGAGTATGCTGGGCATCTGGTAACAAAGTGCTCCTCACTCTCTATCTCTGTATGGCATACTGGGCACCACCTCTCCTCTCTAGGGACTCCCTTGATCCGACCACTCTCGATCTCGAGCCGATGTGACGAAACTCGAAGCTGCCCAATGATGACTCGGAGGTGGTGTGGTAGGTATGTCTGCATGTATCGTGGAGTCTCAATGAAGCCCTGGTCTGAGATCTGTAGAAAATGGTCGCGGTAGTGGAGCATTTTCGGTGGCAATGTATCCGTGGGGCTAATCCATGTCCTTTGTATGTATGTGTGCCATATCTCCTATCGAATGACCCAATTCCTCTCCTGGTGGGAGAGCGAATAGGTGGGAGCCTGTAAGTCGTACTGCAGTGGTGGTAGTCTGTCTATGTCAAACCCATGATGGGCCAACCAGTCTCGTGTCTGTGCGTACCATGAGGAGGTGTCTCCTGCTAATGCCATGTGACGTGACGCTTGGAAAGCTCGATAAGTGATGCTCTCTGTGTCCATGCTCCGGATCCTGTGTAATAGGCATACTGTATGGAACAGCTCCAATCCTGCAAGTGCCGCATAGCCTCGCGTCAATCTATCTCTCGCGGCCTGTGCCATGGAGAATACCCCTGTGCTGCCCGAGAAGGTGACACCTAGGTAGATGTAGGAGTCCACTACCTCTATCTTTCCTCCCGCTGCTGTGAAAGAGGCACGATGGCGTACTGTCCTGGAGGTATGGAAGATCATGACTTTGGTCTTGCCAAGGTTCACTGTGAGTCCTCTCTCCATGCAAAAGGTATCGAGCGCCTGTAAACGTGACTCCAACCCCTCCTGTGACTCTGAAAGAAGGACAATGTCATAATAGGATGTGTACTGGCGTACCTCCGAGGTCTCCTCCTCGCCCTCGTGCTCGTTGTATATACTCCGTGATCTCGTCGATGTAGAGATCGAAGAGAGTGGGTGAGAGAGGGCAACCTTGTTTCACACCAATAGTGCTAACAAGGGTGTCTGATAAACCGCCGGGGCAGCGTACCCTGCCTGTGAATCGTGCATACAAAGGGTGGATGGCCCATAGCATGTCTGATGGTAGTTGTAACTCCTGGAGCCTCCGTAGTAGTCTCTCTCGAGGGACCATGTCGAAGGCTTTGCGGAAATCCATAAAGCAATAATATAGTCTCTGCTTCCTCGCCTTCGCGCTCTCAATCAAGCAACGAAGCGAGAGAGAGAGAGAGAGAGAGAGAGAGAGAGAGAGAGAGAGAGAGAGAGAGAGAGAGAGAGAGAGAGAGAGAGAGAGAGAGAGAGAGAGAGAGAGAGAGAGAGAGAGAGAGAGAGAGAGAGAGAGAGAGAGAGAGAGAAAGTCATATTAATGTCTTCTGGAGGCCAAACTTGGCCTATGAGACAAAAGCCATGTACAAGTGTAGTAACCATGTGTAGAAAATGAAATGAAATAAACACAAAGCTATGGCCACCTAATATAGGGGGATCCATAATATGAGTGAGTAAAACGCCCTAGCAACTGGTGATGGGGGAGGTGGGTGTAGTATATGGTACATCCGTGGTGGTCTGAGTGCCTCTTGAAGGAAGACAACCCAGGGGGTGGTGGTATGCCTATGCTCCATCATGTGGTTGTAGGCTGTCCTGATGCGTGAGATATCCTCCTGATATAGTCGTGGTCGACGATATCCTACCATGCGTGGTTGGCGTCGTGCTCTCTGTGCTGCTGCCTAGTGGAGCGTGAGCCCAGTAGAAGGGCCTCTCTGGTGTAGCTCAGCTCGCTGTAAGAACTGGGTAACGGTCTGCTGGATACTCACCCGTAGATGATGTGTGGGGCTGTAGTGACCGCTCTCGCCTCTCGTATGCTGCTTTGAGGAAGCGCCCCAAGCGTCGCTGGTCTCCCATAGTCATGCACAACTGGAGTGACTCCTCTAGCTTGAACTGTGCTCGTAGGTCTAAGTATGCTCGGCATCTGATAACAAAATGTTCCTCACTCTCTACCTCTGTCTTGCATACTGGGCACCACGTCTCCTCACGAGGGACTCCCCTAGACCGACCCCTTTCAATCTCGAGCTGATGTGATGAGACCCGGAGCTTCCGAATGACGACTCGGAGGTGGTGGGGGAGGTATGTCTACATGTATCTCGGGATCTCGATGAAGCCCGCGTCCGATATATGTAGAAAATGCTCACGGTAATAGAGCATTTTCGGTGGCAATGTATCCCTAGGGCTCACCCATGTCCTCTGTATGTATGTATGCCATATCTCCTGACGAATGACCCTATTCCTCTCTTGATGAGAGAGCGAGTAGGTGGGTGCATGTGAGTTGTACTGTAGTGGTGGTAGCCTGTCTATGTCAAAGCCATGGTGGGCCAGCCAGTCTCGTGTCTGTGCATACCATGAGGTGGTGTCGCCAGCTAATGCCATATCACGTGATGCCTGGAAAGCACGATAAGCAATGCGCTCTGTATCCATGCTCCGAAGTCTGTGTAATAGGCATACTGTCTTGAATAGTGCCTCAACTAGCATCGGTGGTGCAGCGAGCTCTGCTCTAATGATATCATGTGGTACTGAAGGCTTGCTTCGGATAAGTCTGGCAATCATGAGGACCTGTGGCCTCTCTAATGCTATCCATACTGATGTAGCTAATCTTGGCCCCCATATGGCTGCCCCATACATGAGCGCTGGCGTAACCAAAGTGTCAAAGAGCCACCCCTTTGTGCGGGGCTCCTAAAAATATGCCTGGTGGCACTGTCTCTCCATCAAAGCTAGTGCTGCGTACCCACGTGTGATGCGGTCACGGGCTGCTTGAGACATAGAGAAGACCCCTGATGCTGAGAGAGAGAGAGAGAGAGAGAGAGAGAGAGAGAGAGAGAGAGAGAGAGAGAGAGAGAGAGAGAGAGAGAGAGAGAGAGAGAGAGAGAGAGAGAGAGAGAGAGAGAGAGAGAGAGAGAGAGAGAGAGAGGGAGGGAGGGAGGGAGGGAGGGAGGGAGGGAGGGAGGGAGGGAGGGAGGGAGGGAGGGAGGGAGGGAGGGAGGGAGGGAGGGAGGGAGGGAGGGAGGGAGGGAGGGAGGGAGGGAGGGAGGGAGGGAGAGAGAGAGTCATATTAACGTCTTCTGGAGGCCAAACTAGGCCTATGAGACAAAAACCATGTACAAGTGTAGTAACCCTGTGTAGAAGATAATATGAAATAAAAAGTATATCGCTACACAAAGCTATATAGGGCTGGAAAAGGTTGGGGAGACGTGGCTCTGACTCTGCAGATAGTGGCCACCTAATACATGGGGGGATCCAAAATGTGAGTAAAACGCCCTAGCTGCTGGTGATGGGTGGAGGTGGGTGTAGTATGTGGTACATCGGTGGTGGTCTGAGTGCCTCTTGAAGGAAGACAACCGAGGGGGTGGTGGTACGCCTATGCTCCATCATGTGGTCGTAGGCAATCCTGATGCGTGAGATATCCTCCTGATATAGTCGTGGTCGACGATATCCACCCATGCCTGGTCGGTGCCGTGCTCTCTGTGCTCCTGCCTGGTTGAGCGTGAGCCCTATAGATGGACCTCTCTGATGTAGCTCAACTCGCTGAAAGAACTGGGTAATGGTCTGCTGGGTACTCACCCGTGGCTGATGTATGGGCTGTAGTGACCACTCTCACCTCTCGTATGCTACCGTGAGAAAGAGTCCCAAGCGTCTCAGATCTCCCATAGTCATGCACAGCTGGAATGACTCCTCGATCTGGAACTGTGCTCGTAGGTCTAAGTATGGTGGACATCTGGTAACAAAATGCTCCTCACTCTCTACCTATGTGTGGCATACTGGGCACCACCTCTCCTCCCGGGGGACTCCCTTGGACCGACCCCTCTCAATCTCGAGCTGATGTGATGAAACCCGGAGCTTCCGAATGACGACTCGTAGGTGGTGGGGAAGGTAGGACTGCATGTATCTCGGAATCTCGATGAAGCCCGTGCCCGATATATGTATAAAATGCTCGCGGTAGTAGAGCATTTTCGGTGGCAATGTACCCCTAGGGCTCACCCATGTCCTCTGTATGTATGTATGCCATATCTCCTGACGAATGATCCTATTCCTCTCTTGATGAGAGAGCGAGTAGGTGGGTGCATGAGAGTCGTATTGTAGTGGTGGTAGCCTGTCTATGTCATAGCCATGGTGGGCAAGCCAGTCTTGTGTCTGTGCATACCATGAGGAGTTGTCGCCTGCTAATGCCATATCACGTGATGCCTCGAAAGCACGATAAGCAATGCGCTCTGTATCCATGCTCCGAAGTCTGTGTAATAGGCATACTGTCTGGAATAGTGCCTCAACTAGCATCGGTGGTGCAGCGAGCTCTGCTCTAATGATATCATGTGGTATTGAAGGCTTGCTGCGGATAAGTCTGGCAATCATGAGGATCTGTGGCCTCTCTAGTGCTGTCCATACTGATGTAGCTAATCCTGGTCCCCATATGGCTGCCCCATACATGAGCGCTGGCGTAACCAAAGTGTCAAAGAGCCACCCCTTTGTGCGGGGCTCCTGAAAATATGCCTGGTGGCACTGTCTCTCCATCAGAGCTAGTGCTGCGTACCCACGTGTGATGCGGTCACGGGCTGCCTGAGCCATAGAGAAGACCCCTGATGCTTCTGTAAATGTCACCCCCAAGTAAACATATGATCCGACCACCTCGATCGGTCCACCTGCTGCTGTGAACAAACTATGTCTGCGTACCTGTGCTGATGTATGAAAGATCAAGACCTTGGTTTTACCAAGGTTCACAGATAACCCTCTGTGTCTGCAAAAGTCATCTAGGCCGTGTAGATGATGCTGTAGACCTTCTGCATACTCTGAAACCAATACAATATCATCAGCGTATAAAAGAATATGGATGGTGGACCCGTGTACCTCAATGCCATCTCCCCCCCGCTGTTGTATGAAGTCCACTATCTCATCAATGTAGAGACCAAAGAGGGTGGGTGAGAGAGGGCATCCTTGCTTCACCCCGATAGTGCTAGCAAGTGGATCAGATAAGCCCCCTGGACATCTGACTCTACGAGATACTCTCTCGTATAAGGCGTAGAGAGAGAGAGAGAGAGAGAGAGAGAGAGAGAGAGAGAGAGAGAGAGAGAGAGAGAGAGAGAGAGAGAGAGAGAGATGAGAGAGAGAGAGAGAGATGAGAGAGAGAGAGAGAGAGAGAGAGAGAGAGAGAAAGAAAGAAAGAAAGTATTTTTACGTCTATTAGGAGGCCGAACTCGGCCTATGAGACAAATCGATGTACATGGGTGTATCTTCTGTCTATCAGAGAAGATAAAAGTGCTGAAAAAGAAACTGGTAAAGCTGATACATATCTCCGTGATATGCGTGTGGAGATATCCATGAAAGTGGGGGGGGTGTATGGAGTGCGATATCTATGATAGTCTATATGCAAAGGGGTATTACAACAAGCATGGGAATGCATCTGAAACGACTAACTAGCTCCATCCTGTGCTAGTGGGCGGGTGTAAGATGTGATACATAGGTGGAGGTGGAGTTAGGGCCATCGTGATAGTTGTAGCGGGATCAGCCATCATCTGGAATCGTCTCTCCTCCATGGCGCGATGGTGACGAGCCTGGATCTCTGCAATCTGATGTCGATGAGGTCTCGGGGCCCGATATCCTCTAGCACGGGGTCGTCTCCTAGCTCGAGAAGTCTGAGCCTGCTGAAGAGTCACCCCTCTCTGTGTGTGGGTTGAGGGGGGGAGGGGTGCGTCACGTCGTGGAATAAAGAACTCAGTGAGCTGACTCTGTCTCCCTCCTGTATGGGCTGCTACAATAGGTTGGAGTAGGGAATCTCTGTGACTCTGTATCTCTAGTAGGAATCGCCCGAGCTGTCGCTGGTCTGTAGAGTCCATGATCTCTCGGAGGGTGGGCTGCCTTGTAAATAGAGTCCCGTATCTACCTCTGATGCCATCATATGCGCTACATCTGCATACAAAGTGCTCCTCATCCTCCATCTCTACTCTGCAAGCCCTGCATATCCGCTCCTCTCTGGGAATGTCTGCGGCTCTGCCCATCTCAATCTCTAGTCTATGTGATGAGACTCTCAACTGGCCAATCGCTACCCTCGAGCTATGAGGCATGTAAGTATCCATGTAACATGGCCGTCGGATGAAACAGTCCGCTAGGATGTCTAAGAACTGGTCTCGATAGTGCAATAGTCTCGATCCCATGTGTGGTGTGTGCCATGTCTGACTAATGTAGAGCTTCCAAAGGTCCTGTCTCAGCACAACATTCCTCATGACGAGAGAGGTGGATGTGAGGTGAGTCTGGGTCGTACTGAAAAGGCGGCAATCTGTCCATATCAAGCCCATGACTATCAAACCATACTCTAACCTGAGTGTACCAAGCTCTCTCATATCCTGACTCTGATATCTGTATAGATGCCTCAAAAGCTCTGCGTGTGAGTCTGTCTGTAGGGAGCTCCCTCATCCTCTGAATAGAGCATATAGTCTAGAATAGTGCATCTACTACCATGGGTGGTGCAGCTAGCTCTGCCCTGATGATGTCATGTGGTACCGACTGTTTCTTGCAAAATAGTCGCGAGATCATACGTACCTGGGGCCTCTTGATCGCACTCCACAGGGTGACTGTGAGGCCTGGGGCCCAAACTGTCGCAGCATACATCATAGCCGGTCGGACTAGTGTGTCAAATAGCCACCCCTTCGTGCGGGGCTCCTGGAAGTGTGCCTGGTGACATCTCCGCTCTAACATGGCTAAAGCTGCATATCCTCGTGTGAGTCTATCGGTGGCTGCCTGTCTCATGCTGAAGGGGCCAGGTAAGCTCGTGAATGTGACTCCGAGGTAGACATAGGAAGTGACCACCTCAATCTGTCCACCGCCGGTTGTGAATCCTTCTCCATTCCTCACCAAGGGGGAGGTGTGGAGAGAGAGAGAGAGAGAGAGAGAGAGAGAGAGAGAGAGAGAGAGAGAGAGAGAGAGATGAGAGAGAGAGAGAGAGAGAGAGAGAGAGAGAGAGAGAGAGAGAGAGAAGAAAGAAAGAAAGAAAGTGTTTTTACGTCTATTAGGAGGTCGAACTCGGCCTATGAGACAAATCGATGTACATGGGTGTATCTTCTGTCTATCAGAGAAGATAAAAGTGTTGAAAAAGAAACTGGTAAAGCTGATACATATCTCCGTGATATGCGTGTGGAGATACCCATGAAAGTGGGGGGGGGGGGGTGTGTATGGAGTGCGATATCTATGATAGTCTATATGCAAAGGGGTAGTACAACAAGCATGGGAATGTATCTGAAACGACTAACTAGCTCCATCCTTTGCTAGTGGGCGGGTGTAAGATGTGATACATAGGTGGAGGTGGAGTCAGGGCCATCATGATAGCTGCAGCGGGATCAGCCATCATATGGAACCGTCTCTCCTCCATGGCGCGATGGTGACGAGCCTAGATCTCTGCAATCTGATGTCGGTGATGTCTCGGGGCCTGATATCCTCTAGCAAGGGGTCGTCTCCTAGCTCAAGCAGTCTTAGCCTTCTGAAGAGTCACCCCTCTCGGTGTGTGGGCTGAGGGGGGGAGGGCTGCAGCACGTCGTGGAATAAAGAACTCAGTGAGCTGACTCTGTCTCCCTCCTGTATGGGCTACTACAGTAGGCTGGAGTAGGGAATCTCTGTGACTCTGTATCTCTAGTAGGAATCGCCCGAGCTGTCGTTGGTCTCTAGAGTCCATAATCTCTCGGAGGGTGGGCTGCCCTGTAAATAGAGACCCGTATCTACCTCTGACGCCATCATATGCGCTACATCTGCATACAAAGTGCTCCTCATCCTCCATCTCTACTCTGCAAACCCTGCATATCCGCTCCTCTCTGGGAATGTCTTCGGCTCTGCCCGTCTCAATCTCTAGTCTATGTGATGAGACTCTCAACTGGCCAGTCGCTACCCTCGAGCTATGAGGCATGTAAGTATCCATGTAACATGGCCGCCGGATGAAACCGTCCGCTAGGATGTCTAAGAACTGGTCTCGATAGTGCAATAGTCTCGATCCCATGTGTGGTGTGTGCCATGTCTGACTAATGTAGAGCTTCCAAAGATCCTGTCTCAACACAACATTCCTCTCATGACGAGAGAGGTGGATGTGAGGTGAGTCTGGGTCGTACTGAAAAGGCGGCAATCTGTCCATATCAAGCCCATGACTATCAAACCATACTCTAACCTGAGTGTACGAAGCTCTCTCATATCCTGATTTTGATATCTGTATAGATGCCTCAAAAGCTCTGCGTGTGAGTCTGTATGTAGGGAGCTCCCTCATCCTCTGAATAAAGCAGATAGTCTTGAATAGTGCATCTACTACCATGGGTGGTGCAACTAGCTCTGCCCTGATGATGTCATGTGGTACCGACTGTTTCCTGCGAAATAGTCACGAGATCATACGTACCTGGGGCCTCTCGATCGCACTCCACTGGGTGACTGTGAGACCTGGGACCCAAACTGTCGCAGCATACATCATAGCTGGTCGGACTAGTGTGTCAAATAGCCACCCCTTCGTGCGGGGCTCCTGGAAGTGTGCCTGGTGACATCTCCGCTCTAACATGGCTAAAGCTGCATATCCTCGTGTGAGTCTATCGGTGGTTGCCTGTCTCATGCTGAAGGGGCCATATAAGCTCGTGAATGTGACTCCGAGGTAGACATAGGAAGTGACCACCTCAATCTGTCCACCGCCGGCTGTGAATCCTTCTCCATTCCTCACCAAGGGGGAGGTGTGGAAGATCATGACCTTGGTCTTGCCAAGGTTTACTGTCAAGCCCTTCTGTGTACAAAACTCATCGAGGGCATCCAAGTGGCGTTGTAATCCATCGGGTGACTCTGAAATCAAGACAATGTCATCGGCATATAATAAAATGTGGACAGGTGTACTTGCGAGGTCTGCACCCTCTCCTCCAGCTCGGAGAATGTAGTCCTCAATCTCCTCGATGTAGAGACCAAATAGAGTGGGAGAGAGCGGGCAGCCTTGCTTAACACCGATGGTGCTAGCAATGGCCTCAGACATACCTCTTGGACACTGTACTCTCCCAGTCACCTGCTCATAGAGTGCATAGATGGCCCAAATCATCCCTGATGGTACTCCCAAGCTCTGAAGGCGTCGAAGGCTAAAGCTTCATATCCTCGTGTGAGTCTATCGGTGGTTGCCTGTCTCATGTTGAAGGGGCCAGATAAGCTCGTGAATGTGACTCCGAGGTAGACATAGGAAGTGACCACCTCAATCTGTCCACCGCCGGCTGTGAATCATGCTCCATTCCTCACCAAGGGGGAGGTGTGGAAGATCATGACCTTGGTCTTGCCAAGGTTTACTGTCAAGCCCTTCTGTGTACAAAACTCATCGAGGGCATCCAAGTGGCGTTGTAATCCATCGGGTGACTCTGAAATCAAGACAATGTCATCGGCATATAATAAAATGTGGACAGGTTTACCTGCGAGGTCTGCACCCTCTCCTCCAGCTCGGAGAATGTAGTCCTCAATCTCATCGATGTAGAGACCAAATAGAGTGGGAGAGAGCGGGCAGCCTTGCTTAACACCGATGGTGCTAGCAATGGCCTCAGACATACTCCTGGACACTGTACTCTCCCAGTCACCTGCTCATAGAGTGCATAGATGGCCCAAATCATCCCTGATGGTACTCCCAAGCTCTGAAGGCGTCGAAGGCTAAAGCTTCATATCCTCGTGTGAGTCTATCGGTGGTTGCCTGTCTCATGTTGAAGGGGCCAGATAAGCTCGTGAATGTGACTCCGAGGTAGACATAGGAAGTGACCACCTCAATCTGTCCACCGCCGGCTGTGAATCATGCTCCATTCCTCACCAAAGGGGAGGTGTGGAAGATCATGACCTTGGTCTTGCCAAGGTTTACTGTCAAGCCCTTCTGTGTACAAAACTCATCGAGGGCATCCAAGTGGCGTTGTAATCCATCGGGTGACTCTGAAATCAAGACAATGTCATCGGCATATAATAAAATGTGGACAGGTTTACCTGCGAGGTCTGCACCCTCTCCTCCAGCTCGGAGAATGTAGTCCTCAATCTCATCGATGTAGAGACCAAATAGAGTGGGAGAGAGCGGGCAGCCTTGCTTAACACCGATGGTGCTAGCAATGGCCTCAGACATACTCCTGGACACTGTACTCTCCCAGTCACCTGCTCATAGAGTGCATAGATGGCCCAAATCATCCCTGATGGTACTCCCAAGCTCTGAAGGCGTTGGAAGAGCCTCTCTCGTGGCACTGTATCGAAAGCTTTGCAGAAGTCCACAAAGCAACAATATAGTCTCTTCTTCCGCACCCTTGCCCCGTCAATGAGGCAGCGCAAAATGAAGATGTGATCAATAGTAGAGAAAGCTCGCCGAAAACCTGTCTGGCCTCGTGCTCGTAGCCCCTCAGTCTCTGCATATGAGATGAGCTCTGCCTCAAGTATGGCACCGTATAGTTTGGCCATGGTGTGGCCAATCATGATGGTCCTGTAATTCCCTGGATCGAGGGTGTCGCCAGATTTGTGGATAGGCACAATGGTGTGCCTAGTCCACTCCTCTGGGAAGCCCACCCCTATAGCCCGATTGAGGGCATGTGCAATCAACGGGGCTATAGTGGAGGCTGCATATATGAGATGCTCGCCCTGCAATCCCGTATGGTCTGTCGAATGTCCATGTGGCAGTCGTCCTATGGCCCTTTCAACCATCTTTGCTGTGAAAAGAGAAGAACTAGTAGGGCGAGGCTCAAGTGGCTGGGGAATGGGAGGCTGCCCAGGCACCTCCTATAATCTCTGAGCATAATCATGCCATGTGTGTAGGTCCCCAATAGGTGTGGTCGGGCGTGGCTCTCGTAGAGAGAGAGAGAGAGAGAGAGAGAGAGAGAGAGAGAGAGAGAGAGAGAGAGAGAGAGAGAGAGAGAGAGAGAGAGAGAGAGAGAGAGAGAGAGAGAGAGGAGAGAGAGAGAGAGAGAGAGAGAGAGAGAGAGAGAGAGAGAGAGAGAGAGAGAGAGAGAGAGAGAGAGAGAGAGAGAGAGAGAGAGAGAGAGAGGAGAGAGAGAGAGAGAGAGAGAGAGAGAGAGAGAGAGAGAGAGAGAAAGTCATATTAACGTCCTCTGGAGGCCAAATTTGACCTATGAGACAAAAGCCATGTACAAGTGTAGTAGCCATGTGCAGAAAATGAAACGAAATAAACAAAAGCTATCTATCTAGGGTTGGTAAAAGGCTGGGGAGACGTGGCTCTGACTCAGAAGATAGTGGCCACCTAATACAAAGGATCCATAATATGAGTGAGTAAAACACCCTAGCTACTCATGATGCCGATGTACCACATACTACACCCACCTCCCCCATCATGAGTAGCTAGGGTGTTTTACTCACTCATATTATGGATCCTTTGTATTAGGTGGCCACTATCTGCTGAGTCAGAGCCACGTCTCCCCAGCCTTTTACCAGCCCTAGATAGATAGCTTTTGTTTATTTCGTTTCATTTTCTGCACATGGCTACTACACTTGTACATGGCTTTTGTCTCATAGGCCAAATTTGGCCTCCAGGAGACGTTAATATGACTTTCTTTCTTTCTTTCTTTCTCTCTCTCTCTCTCTACGAGAGCCACGCCGGACCACACCTATTGGGGACCTACACACATGGCATGATTATGCTCAGAGATTATAGGAGGTGCCTGGGCAGCCTCTCATTCCCCAGCCACTTGAGCCTCGCCCTACGAGAGAGAGAGAGAGAGAGAGAGAGAGAGAGAGAGAGAGAGAGAGAGAGAGAGAGAGAGAGAGAGAGAGAGAGAGAGAGAGAGAGAGAGAGAGAGAGAGAGAGAGAGAGAGAGAGAGAGAGAGAGAGAGAGAGAGAGAGAGAGAGAGAGAGAGAGAGAGAGAGAGAGAGAGAGAGAGAGAGAGAGAGAGGGGAGAGAGAGAGAGAGAGAGGGGGAGAGAGAGAGAGAGAGAGAGAGAGAGGGAGAGAGAGAGGGAGAGAGAGAGAGAGAGAGAGAGAGAGAGAGAGAGAGAGAGAGAGAGAGAGAGAGAGAGAGAGAGAGAGAGAGAGAGAGAGAGAGAGAGAGAGAGAGAGAGAGAGAGAGAGAGAGAGAGAGAGAGAGAGAGAGAGAGAGAGAGAGAGAGAGAGAGAGAGAGAGAGAGAGAGAGAGAGAGAGAGAGAGAGAGAGAGAGAGAGAGAGAGAGAGAGAGAGAGAGAGAGAGAGATTGTGTAGGCCAAAGAATTCAACTTGAGTTTGAAAGCTTACACTAAAGCAATTGATATGTATAAACATTCTGCGGCACTCTATACAAACAGGGCAGCAGTTTACCTTAAGGTGATGAGTTTATTGTCTTAATCAGAAGTTTATTCACATTACTATCTTTTTAAGGTTTTACCATGGATTCGTTTTGAATATTGTTTTTGTGGGAAGTATATTAGATGAATAGACATGAAGAAGCTCATGCTGATTGCTGTGAAGCTCTCAAACTAGATCCAATGAATGTCAAGGTACTTCTATGATCTGTTATTGTCTGATGTTTTTTTTCGTAATTTTCATTAAGTGTATTCTTTAATATCTTAATGAGCTTAAGGTGTAGAGGGATAGAGCAATTAAATTGAATAACTCTTGGGTTTCAACTATTGTCGAATAGTTTGTGCCTCATGTGTAAATTTATGCAAGTCAAATTTTCAGTAGGACGTGATTATGAGCGGTTTATCTGTTATGTGATCAGGTTGTCAAGAATTTTGTCATTATTATTCAGAAACAGTTCTCAAAGTAAATAAGTTGCAACTTCGGCTGGACATGTGCTCTTTATATTTTACAAAAGAGTAGAGTTCTGAATAGAAAATATACAATGGCCTATATTTCTAAAACTGGTTAAGCAATTAGATTACGTGTTTCCTGAGGTCAGTGGAAATGACAAATTTCTATCGTCAAAATGTGGTACATCCTTGGATTCTGGAATATGCCAGAACACTTTATATGTGAAATATTCAAAGATCAAAACCAGTCTATCATATGCCTGAGAATATGTTTCAAAAATAATGCTGAAAAGACTTATTTCTTGAAATCCAGATACAAGATAAGCTCATTTCACGTCACCAGCCTCTAGTATATAGAAAAGATATTCAACTCTCTTGGATTCTTACAATGATGACAGGGCAAAGTAGCATGTGGCTTTGGGAAATTCTTCTCAAGATATTTATTGTAAGCCATGGGCTTCTTTAGTCCAGGACAGGTGAGCTAGACATAATGGCTGGTCTTCGTGGAACTCGTTGCTTGAAGGGGAGATGATGTCATGTACACCAACGAAACTATCTCCAGTCCTAGATTTCATGTGACTTTGCATATCTCATGATTGGTGAAGAATTTGGGAAAACTAAAAATGATCTCTATTGCCCCACATGAGGAAGTGAATGTTTAACAGGCTCCTTTTCGGGTCACCAAAGTAGGCTTGAGGAAGTGCAAGACCTTCTAGGAGTTTAAACATGTGCATAAAAGAAAGATCCCGAGCGACAAGCCAGGATGCACCAAGCAAAGACAAAGGCAAGAGTATCAATGAAGCTTTCAAGGAGGCAGAGGAGTTGCAAACAACCTGCTCCTCTCCTCATGGCCAAGGCCATGGTTCAATCAGAAGAAGTTTTGAAGAATATTTCAACCAAATGAGCCTGTATGACCTTCTGAAAATCGAAACTATGTTCAATGTGAAGTGCTAGGAGTTGTTCGTTGACTTACCAAGTCCATGCAACACTCTATTGACAAGCATCCATGTCCATTTTTGCTTGGTGATACGCAAAAATATTTTGGTTCCTTCATCGGGTTCTTCTTGTGGAGTTCACAGACCTTGATCAGTAGTCTCTGAAGATTTTCTACAAGTTCGATTGCTAATGTCATACCATTTCCAATGAACAAGGTATTCTTATCTTCCTCAGGAGATTCTCAAATCTAGGACATGCTCGATTTCAAATTCTTCATGATTTTCAATCTCATATGGAAAGTTGGATATATTTTCATGGTGGAACTTGATAACTGGAGCTTGAAGGTGATCGGATTAATCTCGGCTAGGATGGTAAAAAAGCCAAATCTTTGATGAACTTGATAAGAGGGATTCTAGACATGGTCTTGATATGCATAATGCTTGTATTGTTCTTGAGCTTAGTGAATCTCTTGCTTGAGTTCTTGATGAATATCCATGAGATATTGAGCCTTATTTGTGCCAGTTGGGTTCTTCACATGATTTGAAAGGGCACATCCATCCCTGGGTGTTGTCCATAGTTTGCAAACAAGGGAGTCTACGTGGTAGATGTATCGATGCTGTTGTTATAAGCAAACTCTGCAAAGGTAAAAGCTCGAACCAATCATTATGATGGTTGTTGATGGTGTGACAGGGATATTGTTCTCAAACTTGATTCATTCGTTCTATTTGGCCATCAATTGGAGGATGGTTGGATGTAAACAATTTAACTTGAACACCAAGGAGTTCGCCAAGACTATGTGATTTTCTTGTTGGTTGGAATAAAGTGTTCCATCTTTGTGAATCTATCCACTACAACAAGAATGGCAACAAGATCTGAGATAAAATCCATGGACAATGAGGACCATGGCCATGCTAGACAGGTAGAGGTTTCAAGAGATCATGATATTTATGGCAAGGTACCTTATATATATTGCAAGTGTCACAAGTTCGGATATATTCTTTAACTTGTTTCCACATTTGAGGCCACCAAAAATATCTTGAATTTTTAAGATATTTTTGGTGGCCTCAAATGACCTGTTGCAAGGTTATCATTCCGAAATGACATGTTGCAAGGTTATCATGATGTTGTTGGAATATCTGCATTCTAGGTTTTCCTTGAGGAATGTACAATAAATCCCTGTAGTATAATAGTTTATCATTTTCTTGGAACTCATTTACTTCATGAACTTTACCTTCTCGATTTTTCTGCCTGACATTACAAAATGCTTCATCAACAGAATCATGAACTAGATGGATCAAGATTGAATCTTCTTAACAACTTGAGGAGATAGCTTGTAATTGGAGATGTTTAGGCTTGAGCACTACACTTTCCTGTTGAACAAAATCTTCGTTTCCTTTCTTTGGTGATGGGTAAGCTCTTCTCATCATGAGATTTGACGAACATTGCTTGCGTTTAGGGCGATATGTAATGTCCGAGTCGAATCTTGATAAGAAGTTACTCCATTGAGGTGTTTTCTCTTGAGGGGGGTCATAAAGTACTCTAAATTTTTATGCTCTTTGTGCATGATAACTTTATGGGATTCTCCTTCTAAATGGTGATGCTAGATATCAAAAGCATCCACTATGGCAAGAAGTTCCTTATCCTGGATTTCATAATTTATCTATGGAGGGGAAAATTCCCTTGAATGAAGAGCAACTTGGTGTAAGTGTCCATCATTCCCATGTTGAGACAAAACGGCTCCCAAAGCAAAGTCCAATGCATTTGTCTCCAAGAAGAAAGGATTGGTAGGTTTTGGATGAACTAGAATTGGTGCAACAATGAATGCTGTTTTAAGGGTTTGAAAGAATATGTTCTGTTCCTTTGTCCACAAGAACTTTAGATTGCCTGTAAGGTTGGTAAGAGGTGTCGCAATCTTGGAATAATCTTTGATAAATATCCTCTAAAAGTTGGCGAAGGCTAGGAAGCATTGTACATCTCGAACATATGAATGTGTTTGCCAATCAAGGTCATTACCAAAGAAACTAGAACATTAAGAGTAAACCTTGGTGACCATGATTCCACATATTTTTCAATGTAATATAAGGTCTGATGAATCTTGTTATCATTGGAATGCCTTTGTTCATGAGACATAATCTAGAATTTGATTAGGAAAAGAACAAGATCACTCAATGATTTGAAACAATCCATCGTATGTAAGATCCAAATCCTTCATGCATTCAGTAAGAAAAGAGCCAATATACATGATTTATGCCGTATGAATACAAGAACCCAAGAAAGATGAACCACCTAGCATAATCAGAATTTTCAAGATGTCTTTTAAAAGAAAAATGCAGACATCTTACTGGAACATAGACCATCTTACCGGAACATAGACCTTATGATTGTGCCATAGAACTTTAAGAGGGAGCACGACCACCCTTTAGACTAATTTATAGATTATCGACAGAGAAGCCTGCAGAATTGCACAAGAACATTGATGAAAACCTAGCCAAAGGATTTATTTGACATTCAAAGTGCCGTGCAGAAGCCCCTATCTTATTTGTAAAGAAGAAAGATGGAATAAGATGGGAGTGGCTTCAAAGGAATCATCCATCTTTGTTGAATGTAGGTCAGCCGAGGCCCGAATCTCCTATATAGAGTGTAATTTGGGCATATAAAAGTGGAGGCAAAGAAGGCAAGTTTTCACTTGGCTATACAAGGGACTCCCATCTTTGTTATCACGAACATTCTAGAAGCCTCAAAGGCTTCACATGATGCCTTATTCGAAGGAAGGCCTTGAATCATGGTAATGAAGCCCATGTCTAGAAAAGATCCTCCATAGACATAGGTAGCATAGGAAATTCTGCATGGATGATATCATGTGATAGATATTGTTTGCTTCATATCATCAGAGACATCTCGATGAGCATATTTCCCATCTATGTTCATATATATAAAGGTAAAATAGGGGTTAAAAGAACAATTAACATCTGCGAGTGTGCTCTAGCATTGGCAATGATGCATGTCTCCTCGTCAGTCTATCTATCATTGATTGGAATTTGGGTCATTGGGAATTTGTCTCCATTGATTGAGAGGTGGGGTGGGCTACACTCAAAGCTATATACCCGTGATGATTTGACATGTTAGAGGTAAAAGCAAGATGCTCTTGCACACACAATGTGTGGACATGTAAATAAAAGAAAGAAATGGAGCTAGATGAATGCGTCATTGATGTACATCAAAGAAGGAAAGTTGGAACCTTATGAAATATTAGGCTAGGAGATCACAAGAGACGCTTTAGAAAGGGTTGAAGGGGAAAAATGAAGTGAGAAAGGAATCCTTGGCTTGTAGACATTAGATAGTTGGAGCAAGAAGCAAGATTTCTCTTGTGATGAGAATGTATCCCTTTATATAGAGTATGAGATGCCGTTATATAGAGTATGAAATGCCGTTATATAGAGTATGAGACTCTTGATCCTCCCTTTGGATGCTTCCTCATACCCTTTTTTATGCCTCAAAAGGATGTCTTTGCTAGGTTTAGACATTTCTTAGAATGTGGTGCATGTTGGATATCTTGAATCTTTTGCTTCAAATCAGAATACATAGTCAACATGGTGCATAATTAATCATCTCCCACCTAATAAGGTGAGGTTGGCTTCTCTTGCAAGGCACTCATGTAAGGCCTATGTAGTCCAACTAGTCGAGCTATAGTTTGCCTTGTCAAGCAAGTCAATTTAGATTACTTCACTGGTCCAAGTATACAACTTGCTTACTTTATCGAGTCTAGAGCTTTCCCACATTAAGATCACTCATTGTCCTTATGAGTTACTCTCATACATTGAATGCCTAATGTAGCATTTTTTAAATTCTGGAGGTGAGGGAATAAAATATTCATCGTCATAAAGATAATCATTTTATATTAAAGGACTTAAATA
>CM035417.1:79046589-79049089 GCA_020310875.1 Ceratopteris richardii | reverse complement strand
AAGTTGTGATGCCTGTAGAAACATCCAAGTCGCCAGTTTTCTTGGACAATTCTAGTCATGCAGAAGCTCCTAATGTGATCAATGACAAGTTAGATGGAGACAAGCGGCAGGCTAGCAGTCAGAAGTGCTTTCCTTTACGAAGCTCCAATGATATGCAAAGTGAAAGCAATTTATTGAATTTCCAGGGTCACTCCTCTATTCATGTTTCCTTACAAGAACCTCCTTATGGTTTAGAAACAAAAACGAAATTGAGTGAGGAAAATCATCAAAAGCCGTTGCAAATGAGGCTTAAAGGCAATGAGTTTTATAAGAACGGGGATTTTTCAGCTGCGATTGATTGCTATAATCGAAGTCTTGAGTTAGATGAAAAGGTTGCAGCAACATATACAAATCGTGCTCTTTGCTATTTGAAGGTAATTTTATGTACATTTGGAATTATTCAAACTCCCAATGAGAAATATTTTCACAAATATGTAGTGATGAGTGCAGCTAAACCAGCCAGCAAAGGCCATTCATGATTGCACAAAAGCACTTGGGCTTGAACCAAATAACAAAAAAGCATATTTCAGAAGGGCAATTTCAAAGAAAGACACAAGAGATTTTAGTGGTGCTTTAGAGGATATGAAAGTAGGTTTCAACATTTTTCTTTTGTATGTCTTCTTTATTTTGTCTCTCCAGTCTTGCAAGTTTCAATTTTAAGGTCAGATGTTTCTTTGATTCAGATATTTGTTGGATTATGTCCTAATGATGAGAGTGCACAAGAGTTTATCAAAGAGATTGAGGATCAGCTACATGGTAAAACTCAGAAAAAGGAATCTAGTGAGAATGCATCCAAAACCCTAGTTCATTCTTCTAATTTGATAAAGCCTACTGTGAGAGCTGCTCAAATTTTAGAGAATCCGGATAAGTGGAGGTCTGTGACTCATTATGAAAATCCAAGAAGTGCAATTGAATTTGAACGATCATGCCTGGACCTTTTGAAGCAGCCTCTGGTATTGAAGCAGTACCTTCAAGCAATAAAGACCAGTTTCTATCCAAAAATTTTTAAGGAGGACCTCACAGCCAAGATTTTGAAGCTCATTGCAGTCTTTATGAAAGAAAATATACTTCTTTTTCAATCGAAGGTAATGTTACAGAAGAATTATCAAAGTTTTGATGGTATTTAATTGCTCTATTTCTCTAATATTTCTTTGAAAATGAGCAATCAGGGCTAGATAGAGGAAATGGAATTTGACTTACACAAATGATCATGATTGTTTTGGTTGTACATTATTAGGTTCATCTAAGCTATGCACAAATCCATTTGGTTGTGGTCTTGACTAGTTTTTGTTCGTTTTTACTTTCTTATTTTTTTCCCTGATTTACTTGGTTCAGCAAATGTTTGTCTCATAATTTCCATTTTAAATCAGAACAGGTGTGATAACAAATAGAGAGATCAAGATATTGAACATCTAACAACATGGACAAAACAACAGAAGGAAGTAATAAGGGCTGTGACATCTTGGAGCTACAATCTCCTCCTCCCTTCTGTTGATTTATGCCCCTTGTCTTCATACCACATGAGTTTTATTTTTTTCTTAATGCTTATGAGAGTTCTCTCTAAAAAAGACAAATGTGTAGAGTTCCATTGAATGGTATTGGTAGCTTCACACCTCCACGAAAAGGAATCTATGGACAAGAGTTGTATAAACCACTTTCTATTCCACACACATTACCCCACTCACTCTCTTCCCTTCATTTACACATCTATACTTCTTCACAATCTCTCCCTCACCCACATTCTCACCCTCGCCCTCAATCAATCTCTCTCTTTCTCTCTCATGTAGTCTGCCTAAGCTGATCATCTCGTCTCTCTCTCTCTCTCTCACACACACACACACACACACACACACACACACACACACACACACACACACACACACACACACACAAAATCAATCAAGAAATGAGAAGAGAGCTGAAAGGATCAAATCTTTGAAAAATCAAATTAAAGAGATCAAAGAGGAGAGAGACGAATGGAAGGCTGAAACACATCACCTTCAAGAAGAAATTATCCACTTGAAGATCCCAAAGAAGGAGAAATCATAAACTTAGATGATCCCAAGGAAGTAACTAAAAAAGAATGGAAGATGAGCTATTTGAGAATTGAAAAAATCTGCAGTCTGCAGATTTTAAGGCTGATATGCTTGTTTCATTTGAGATGTCAGATTTGGGGCATTTGCATCATTATTTGAAGCATTTAGTTTATACAACTTATGGCGGAATAGCTTTGTGTCAAACAGAATATATTGACACATTATTGCAACGTTTGGCCTTGAAGACTTCAAACCTATTGCCACTCTTATGGAGATAGGTTTACGGTTGATTCTTCATGATGCAAGAGATCCATTTGATGCTGTTCTCTATCAGCAGGCTGTTGGATGCTTAATTTACTTATGCATTACTCGGCTAGATATTCAGTTCGCTGTCTCACAAATGAGCAGGTTTATGCATTGCCTAG
>CM035417.1:79021589-79036589 GCA_020310875.1 Ceratopteris richardii | reverse complement strand
GCAAGAAAGCTATAGGTCGCAGGGAAGCTGATGCAGGGAAAAGGGTGCTCGATAGTACTTGGATTTACTCAAGTTAGTTATAAAAAGGCTCTTCTTCGAGGGAAAAGAAGCAAATTCCAATCTGGCTACTCGGCATTTCCTTCAAATGAGGTCAATCCTGCATCTCATTCTGAAGAGTGTATGAATTATTACTTGGATAATATGGATATTGTTTTGCAAGAATTGGCTCCAGCCTTGGCTCATGAGGATTCCTCTCAGCCTACTCCGTTGATTTCATGAAACTAGCTACATGGAATATACAAGGTTTAGGCCAATATGGTAAATGGAAAAGGTTGTGGAGATGGATTATCAGACACCAATTAGATGTGGTGACAATACAAGAACATAAAAAGCATGATCATGCTGGATTGTCTTTTTCCACGAAGGACTTTCAATTGTGATATAACGGCATTAAAGACAAGTATTCAGGTTGTCTTTTCGTTATTAGGAAGAGTATTCACTTTTCAATTCTGTTTGATGACTCCTTAGGCAGATTTATTGTTGTGCATCTACTGTTGCACGAGGTGTCTTATATATGTATAAATGCATATGCGCCTAACTCAGCTGTACAGGCTTGGAAAAGCCTTTTGCAGGCAATTCAAAATTTCGTAAACCTTCAAGTGTGGAGAGATGCTCGTATCTTGATCTGTGGGGATTTTAATATGGTTGATTCAGACGTAGATTGCACAACTATCTCCTCTCTTATTTCCTCGCAAGAAAAAGTGATTTGGAAAGAAATTTTTGATAAGCTTCATTGCAAGGATTTATGGAATTCCATTGGAGGACATACAATAAGATATACCTTCCATTCAAGGTCGCATAAGAAAGCCATGAGTAGGCTAGATAGATGTTATTATTCTCATGTACAGAATTTAGATGCAACATCTACAATGTGGATAGATGCTACGATGCTTCTTTCGGATCATAATCCATTGTTCATTGATCTTCAGGAACCTCAATGGAGCTCTTGTATACCTGATAAACTCTATAGAATCCCATTGAGGCTTAATCATTCTTGGTTGCAAACATCAATGTTTAAATATGAAGTTTGCAATTTAATTCAACATGTACTTTCATTGAAGATATCTGCTTGTATGAAATGGGAGGTCTTTGTGATTGGTATGCAATATGTAATTAGAGATTGTGGAAAATACTTCTCAGCTGTTCTTAACTTAGCTAAATCGAATGCTCAACAGGTTATACTTTTCATGACCGAAAAGATAGATACTGGACAATTGCTCTCTGATAAAGAATACAATCGATTGTGTGATGCTTATACATGTTTGCAGGTAATTGAAAATAATGCCATTCAATCGGCTAAAATCAGAGCGAGATGTGCTAAAGTGACGGATCTTCATGCTAATTCTCGATGTTTTTTTTTTAATTTTCTACGGGCTAAACATCTTAAACTTCAAATATCCATGTTGGAAACAGATAGAGGAGTTCTTAGGGATGGAAACTCCATAGCTACATATTGTACGGATCATTTTCGTAACCTGTTTGCTGCGTCCTTTAATTCTGATGAGGCTTGATTCAAGTCGGTGGAGAAATTACTTGCTTTTACTCCGCAAACACTGGATCATATGGCTGCTACATGTGAAAAAACTATATCTGAGGAAGAGGTCTTCATTGAAAGAGGCTGCGGAGAGCTACCTCGTGGTGTGGTCGGTTGCTCCAAACACCAAGGGAGTGGGCTTCTGCGTGAGGAGAGAGAAAGTAGAGAGAGAAACCTGTGCAGAAATTTTGGAGAAGAAGATGGAGAAGCTAAAGTTGAAGAAGTCCCAATCAAGTTATTGAGAGATTTGGGACCAAGTTTTATTGATAAGTGACTTTTAGGTCATTTGGGCATGTTCACACATGGCCAATGACCAAAAGTCATAAAAATAATGTAAATGCCTATAACTCCCCAATTTGGGGTCCAAAAAATACAACAAAAATATGTCTGAAAAGCTCTCAAAGAGAGCTTTCAAGTGGAAGGGTCAAAATATACAAAAGGAGAGTTCTTGGGGCCTTTATCCCCAACAACCTCCCACTTAAAGGACCAAGGAGGCTCCTTTAAGCTAAGTAACTCCCACCATCTGTATACATAGATGATGTTGTGCCTTGGGTAGACACTTCGTAAGAGCATCTGCAGGATTCTGTGAAGTATTGACCTTGATCAAAGTGATCAGGCCATCCTCTAACACCTCTCTGATGAAGTGATATCTCACATCAATATGCTTTGTGCGAGCATGAAACATGGCATTCTTTGCCAAACATATGGCACTCTGGCTATCGCATCCAAGAACAGGTGTCTTTTCGGGCATCCCAAACTCACTGCAGAGGCGGGCTAACCAAATGGCTTCTTTGGAAGCCTCTGTGGCTGAAATATATTCAGCCTCTGTAGTAGATAGTGCAACTATCCTCTGAAGTCTAGAGCACCATGAAATAGCTCCACCTGCAAGTATGTATACATAGCCACTTGTGGACTTGCGTGTGTCCACATCACCTGCCATGTCTGAATCACAAAATCCTTTTAACTCCAATGGACCCTTTCCATAACATAAGCATTTACTTTTGGTCCCTTTCAAATATCTCAAGATAGATTTGACTGCCTCCCAATGAGCTCTACCAGGATTAGCCATGAACCTGCTAACAACTCCCATTGCATGAGCAATGTCTGGCCGAGTGGCAACCTTAGCATACATAAGTGAACCACAAGCTGATGCATATGGAACACTCTTCATGTAACTGGCTGCATCATCATTTTTGGGACAGTCATCCTTGGAAAGCTTAACATGTGGCTGCAATGGCACTCCAAGAGGCTTAGCATCAGCCACATTAAATCTGTCCAGCACTTTTTCAATGTACTTTTCTTGGGATACCTGCAAAGTATGCTGCTGCCTATCCCTTTCTATACGCATACCAAGAATATGCTCAGCTTCCCCAAGGTCTTTCATTGGGAATGCAGAGTTCAGCTGCTGTTTTAGAGCATTCAGAGTGCTCTTTTTCTTCCCAGCCAGCAGCATATCATCTACATACAGTACAAGAATAATTGGGCTGCCATCTTCATCCTTTTTGGTGTACAAACAGTGATCTGCATGGCTTCTTTTAAACCCATGTTTGAGCATAAATGCATCAAACTTCTTATACCATTGTCTTGGGGCCTGTTTCAACCCATATAAGCTCCTTTTCAGTTTGCATACCAGATGCTCTTTTCCAGGAATGGCATATCCTTCAGGCTGTTTCATGTACAGCTCTTCATCTAAATCATCATGCAAAAAGGCTGTTTTAACATCCATTTGGAATAATTCCAAATCCAAGGCAGCTGTGAGAGCAAAGAACACACGTAAAGTGGTCATCTTCACCACTGGAGAGAACACTTCTTGGAAATCAATGCCCCCTTTTTGGGCATATCCCTTAGCAACCAGCCTTGCCTTATACTTGGGTTTGCCATCAACAGTTTTGATTTTGTACACCCACTTGTTGGGAATGGCTTTCCTTCCTTTGGGTAACTCAACCAAATCCCAAGTATCATTTGCATGCAAGGCCTTTATCTCTTCCTGCATGGCTAACTCCCACTTCTTCTTGTGCTCACATAGCTTTGCCTCTTTATAAGAGGCTCACCCTCATCTGATAACATAATATAATGTATAGAGGGATCATATCTAGTCACTGGCCTCCTAGGACGTATAGATCTTCTTACCCAATGATCCACATTACCAAGCAATGGATCTACAGCAGGAGGTACATTAACTTCTTCATTGTTAACAGGCTGCTGTACATCATTTTCAGCCCTGTTTTCAGCATGAATAGGTGGCTGGATATACCCTTCAGGATCATCATTTTGCTGTCTAGCATCATCTGGCTCAATAACCACGGGCTCATTGTCATTTCCAGCCATATGTGGTGCATACCGAGGGTTCATATCAGATTTAACTGGTGGCTGTGCATGCTGAAATTTGACTCTTTTATGGTCATCTTTAGAGGCACAATTGTTTTTGAGCAGCCTTGCCTCATTAAATACAACATCTCGGCTGCGTTTACCTTCTTGAGTTGAGGTAGCCAAATCCTGTAGCCCATTTCACCTTCATCTCCATAACCCATGAAGATTCCTTTCATGGACTTTGGATCTAACTTGCTTCTCAACTCAGGCCTTATATGCACAAAAGCATCACAACCAAAGATGCGTAGGTGGTCATATGAAGCTGGTTTGCCAGACCAAACCTCTTCTGGAATGCCACCTTCTAAGGACATACGAGGGGATCGATTGCAAACATGAACTGCAGTTTTCAAAGCCTCTCCTCAAAATCCATGAGGGAGATTAGATGTGGACAGCATGCATCTCACCCTCTCACATAAAGTCCTATTGTACCTTTCAGCCACACGGTTGGAAGAGGGGTTGTATGGGATTGTTAGCTCCCTCTTGTTAACTCCCTCTTAATACCAAGATTTTCACAAAATCTATTGAATTCAGCACTTGTAAACTCACCCCCATTATTTGTACGTAAGCATTTCAGCTTTCTACCTGTTTGAGTGGTCACAAATGCATGAAATTTCTTAAATGCAGCAAAGGCTTCATCTTTAGATTTTAACAAATATACCCAAAGCTTCTTAGAGTAGTCATCAACAAAAGAAACAAAGTAAAGAGCACCCCCCATAGATTTTGTGGGCATGCTACAAACATCAGAATGAACAAGATCAAGCACATTAGACTTACGAGAGACACCAGAGTAGTAGGAATTCTTTACTTGCTTACCATATTGGCATTCATTACAAAAATCAAGTTTTGAGCCTTTAGCATCAAACTTGTCCAAATTACATAGTTTATCAAGGCCTTTTTGGCTCATGTGACCAAGCCTTTTATGCCATAATTCCATATGTGAATGGATTTCAGCCAAAGCAATAAACTTGCCCAGCAAGGCTTTACCATGCAAGCAATAAAGAGTCCCTTTCTTTGTACCTTTAACAATCAGCCTAGAGCCTTTGATAAGCTTCCATGACCCCTTCTCAAAGAGGGTACTATATCCATGCATATCCATTTGCTCAACAGACAATAAGCTTTTCTTGATGCTTGGTACATACCTTACATCATGCAAAACCAGCTCATTGGTACCATCCACTCTGAGATGCACTGTGCCAATACCTTCAATTGAACAAGCATGGTTATTTCCAAGATATACATGTCCATGGTTGCCTACATGAAAGGTCGTGAAACACTCCTTAATAGGAGTTACATGAAACGATGCACCTGAATCTACAGTCCATGTTTGTGACAAAGCATCATTCACAGTAAGCAAGGCATCAATCAAATCCCTCTTTGTGATCTGCATATCTTGTGCATGAATATTAATAGAAGCATCAATAACTTCAACATGCTCTGCTTCCATAGTAGCACAAAGTATATCTTCTGCATCTGATAGCTCCTCAATGATGACACTAGAGGCCACATTGGCCTTCTCTTTGTCTTTGTCCTTTGAGGTATCATGTGCTTCATTCTTGGTGTTCTTTTTCTTCCTGTCATCTGTGTTCTTCTTTCTTTCTAGTTTAGCTTTATAGAATCTGCAATCAGGCTTCTTGTGAGCTTTCCTACCACATTGATAACAAGTCACTTCAGCCTTGCCTTTGCTTTTGCTTTTGTTCCTCTATACATTTCCACTTTTCTTTTTTGTTCTTCCTCTAGCCACATTGGCCGAACCACTGCCCTCTCCACTAGCTTTCCTCTTGATTTCCTCGTTCAAAATAGAACCCCCTACACCATCAAAGGTAAGACTGGGGCTATTCAAAAGTGAAACAACCAATGTTTCCCATGAATCAGGTAAGGTCATCAACAAGAAGATGGCCTTAAGCTTATCATCAAATGGAGGTAATCGAGAGTCCTACAATTGTGAAAGAGTACCTGTAAACGAAGATAAGTGCTCAGCCGCACTTTTTGACTCATCAAGCTGCATACACACTAGCTTACGCATAAGATGCACTTGATTTACAGGCGTAGTATTTTCATAAGTGGCTTTCAGCTTCTCCCATACTTCAAAAGCATGTGTAAGGCCTTTCAAATCCACTAAGATTTCATCTGATACAGCCATCTTCATGTAAGTGATGGCCTTCTTGTTTAGGTTCATCCATGTTGCATCTGTCATATCTTCAGGCTTGACTTCCTCAACAGCCCCTTCACAATCTTAAAGAAAGAGGATGCCCAACATTCTCTCTTTCCACAAATCGAAACCATTACCTTCAAATCTCTTGATCTCAAACAAGCTTTTGACATCAGAGGAAGTAGAGGCCATGTTTGCACACTAAGAGCTTCAAAATTTCACCAAAAAAGGTAAAATTCACCTGTTGTCCCGTGCGCAATTACCTTACGAGACTATAGCTGAGAAATCTTTCCACAAATCGAAACCATTACCTTCAAATCTCTTGATCTCAAACAAGCTTTTGACATCAGAGGAAGTAGAGGCCATGTTTGCACACTAAGAGCTTCAAAATTTCACCAAAAAAGGTAAAATTCACCTGTTGTCCCGTGCGCAATTACCTTACGAGACTATAGCTGAGAAATTAAGCCCAAAAACTGTTCAAAACTTGCAAAAATCAATTTCTGAAATTTTCTGCAGAAAATTTCAAAAAATTCCAGCAAGCTGTAATTGCATAAAAAACAACAAATTTGTTGTTTTTCAAACACGAAAGGCATACATAGATGCAAAACCAAGTCAACGGGTGCTTGTTTTCAGAAAAGCCCCAATTTTTGGGGCAATATGACCTGTAAAATCAGAGAAATGACCTATTGTAGTAAGTTTTCAGCAAGTATGCACTTTCTCAATATTTGTACATGTCCTCCCACTTGAAATGAGAGAGAATTTCTGCTACAAAAGACCTGTAGATGAAAAAATCAGCAATGTGGATGCTGAAAATGACCTGTGGGGATACAAAAAGAAGAATAGAAGAGATTCTTCACGATGAAACTCTCTAAAAAGCACAGAATTTGCTTCAGCTTTGCTCCGGGCTGAAGTAATCCTCCAAAAACAACACTTTTATCGCGAAAAAAGAAGGTTTTTCGCGATGAAATTCTCCCAAATGCAAGAAAACACCTTGAGCTTAACATAGGCTGAAGTGGAAAAGCACTTCGAGCAACTTTGTCGCGATGGAACAGCTCAAGGCTCTGATACCAGTTCAAAGAGGCTGCGGAGAGCTACGTCGTGGTGTGCTCGGTCCCTCCAAACACCAAGGGAGTGGGCTGCTGCGTGAGGAGAGAGAAAGTAGAGAGAGAAACCTACGTAGAAATTTTGGAGAAGAAGATGGAGAAGCTGAAGTTGAAGAAGTCCCAATCAAGTTATTGAGAGATTTGGGACCAAGTCTTATTGATAAGTGACTTTTAGGTCATTTGGGCATGTCCACACATGGCCAATGACCAAAAGTCATAAAAATAATGTAAATGCCTATAACTCCCCAATTTGGGGTCCAAATACAACAAAAATATGTCTGGAAAGCTCTCGAAGAGAACTTTGAGATGGAAGGGTCAAAATATACAAAAGGAGAGTCCTTGGGGCCTTTATCCCCAACATTCATGGCTCTTAAACTCCTGAAAAATGGAAAGGCACCGGGAGTGGATGGCATTACAAAGGAATTTGTATTTGCTTTTTGGCCTTCCCTTAAAACTTTGCTTCGGGAGGTTTGTAATGAAATATGGGCGGAAGAAAAAATGCCTTACTCATTCAAGCTAGGCAAGGTTAAACTTATTCCTAAATTGGATGTCCCTAAACGGATAGGGGATTGGAGACCTATCACGATGATGAGTATAATATACAAATTTTTCACAAAAATTTTTGCGTTGAGACTTAAATCTATTATTCATAAGGTAGTCCATCCTTCGCAAATTGGATTTGTGAATAGGAGATCTATCTTTGATAATATTCTCTTTACCTAGTTATTGATGGAGCATGCTAGTGTTTTCAATCAACAAGTGGTTGGTATGGAAATTGATTTCGAGAAAGCCTTTGATCGTGTGCAGTGGGACTTTATCGCCATAGTCCTTAAAAGACTTGGATTTGGAATCAAATTCTGCCGCTTGATTTATATCTTGGCTCAAGACAGTGCCTCTCATGTGGAAATAAATGCAAGACTTACAGAGGCGTTCCCTATTGAACAATCGGTGCGTCAGGGCTTCCCTTTAAGTCCTCTTCTTTATGCTTTAGCTTCTTTGCCTATGTTCTATTTATTGGAGGCCAAAATGAATTCGCGATTTATTCATGGAATTTCTCTTCATGGCGTTCGGCAAATTGCGGTCAATTTTGCGGATGACACTTTTATTTTTGCAAAAGCTGATAAGGAAGATGTGGATAATATTATTGATACTTTGGCACTTTTCTCTGAAGCATCGGCTCTGTATATAAATAGGAAAAAATCAGCACTTGTTGATATCTCTGTGCAAGATTTTCAGGGTATTCAATGGGAAGAAACTAGAATTGAGAAGGGTATTGTTTTCAGACATCTTGGGTACCCATTGGGTATTAATGTATAGGATAAGATTGAATGGGTAATGCATAAAATTAAATGTAAAACAGGTATGTGGCATGCTTCGTAGTGGCCATTACATGCAAGGGTAAGAATTGTACAAGCTTTCTTGCAACCTTACATTATGTATTGCTTATTGCTTCTGGATTGGAAAAAATGCCACATTAGAGATTTTGAATGTTTGCTTAAAAACTTTTTGTGGGAAAAAAAGCATAATCGTGCACTGGTGCTTTCGACTTGGGACTTTGTCTATCAACCCAGGGCTAATGGTGGTCTTGGAATTCTGAATTTGCATTCTCACACAATCGCTAGATGGGCAGCCTTTATAATGCGGGTCACATCTGCTCATAGGTCTCTTTGGCTTGATGTTTTTTGGAAGATTATAGAAAATGCAGAGGTCCGTTGCAAGGGAACTTGGAAATTAGATGCTTGAAATAAGTTCTTTTCCCATGCACCACTGTATACTTCCTCACCCACACTGAACTTCCTTTTGAGAAGTTTCAAATAGGCTACGTCGTATTTGAAATGGAATGGAAGGTAGCGTTATGTAGGGAATTCTTTTGCTTCATTATCTCCCTACTGGCCTTTTTTGTCGAATCCTCCTATTGCACACATCTGCTCATAGGTCTCTTTGGCTTGATGTTTTTTGGAAGATTATAGAAAATGTAGAGGTCCGTTGCAAGGGAACTTGGAAATTAGATGCTTGGAATAAGTTCTTTTCCCATGCACCACTGTATACTTCCTCACCCACACTGAACTTCCTTTTGAGAAGTTTCAAATAGGCTACATCGTATTTGAAATGGAATGGAAGGTAGCGTTATGTAGGGAATTCTTTTGCTTCATTATCTCCCTACTGACCTTTTTTGTCGAATCCTCCTATTGCTCACTCGTTGGGAGCAGCAGCTAGATACTTGAATAATAAGGGGATTGATTCTATTGGAAAATGTTATGACTCTAAGTGGGATTTGCTTCCTTTTTCGTTTGTTAGGAAAAAGTATTTGGTAGGACCTGCGTATAGGTCCGTGTGGGTTCAACTATCACTTTTCCTGCACCAATTTCAAATGCCTTTGTCTATTGATGCATCAGACCCCTGGAGAGATTGGTTACTTGCAAAGCATACAAGGTGGACCGGTACAGCTAGTACCTTTTATTATTCGTTTCTCTTCTCGGATAGTATTGCCTCTCAATGTAACTCCAGATGGAAGCTTCGAAAACATCTTTCATGGTGGCGTTCTAGATTCCACAGCATTTGGTACTTCTCTTTCACCTTTAAGATGAAGATTTTCATATGGAGGATCTTTGTGGGCCATTTTACTCTTTGCGCTTTTCTTTTCAAGCATGGCTTACAAGGCGCCCAGTGCCCGCATTGTTCGTCATATGCTGAAAGCATGAGGCATGCTTTCTGGCTGTGCCAACGCATTCAGGGATGGTGGAATACTTTATTCTTGTTCCCTTGGGAAAGAAAACCCACCAAGGCAGATTGCACCTTTTTGCTCTTTGATAATGAGCATGCTATTTTAGACTAGGTAAGAAAGAGATGTATATTTTTGCTTCTCTGGAACATATGGATGTTGAGAAATGCCAAATTATTTGGAAACAAGATTTCAGTTCAGAATTTCTCTTGGAAACTATGTAAAGCACACTTGAGAATGGATATAGCTGCCATGCCTTTTGTGGATAAGCCCGCCTACACTTCATTTCTGGAGGCTATTTGAACGTGCACTCGAAGGTGGTTTCTTGTACATGTAGAATATACTAATGATCGGTTTTCTTAGTTTAGTGTTGTAGGTCCTTTGCGGGGTGGTTTCTCGAACATGTAAATTTTACTGAGGATCAGTTTTCTTAGTTTAGTGTTCTTGGTTTTTTGCTGGGAATAGGGAGATTAATCTCCCTGCTTGCATTCCTTTATTTTATTCTTTGATGAAATAAAGCGACTTTTCCTGCAAAAACATACATACACACGGACATACATACATACATACACACACACATACATACATACATATAAAATTTTTTTGGATAGAATTATGCAAGAGGGGTCTTTTTCTTTCAAAATCTTTGAAAAGTATAACAAAGGAGTCCTGTTTAAACTTCTATATATCTTGGAAAATTTTTCTCACGAGGATTTAAGTCTTAGAAAATCCCATAGTTTTCAACTTCGAATTCTCATATCCAAATTTCTAAAATCCTCTTGTGTTTCTTATAATCTTTCGATTTCAAGAAGAGTTTTACTAATTACTATCTTTACTTCTCCAGAAATAGATAAAGTCGGTTTGAATTCTATTTTGAAATAAAAAAGAAGTGATAGAATTTCTTTCTTCTTATGTTAGAAAGCTTTGGGTCCATGCTTTGGTTACATACAAATATATGAAAACTTTGGATAAAAAAGCTTTCAACTAAAATGATATTGGAAGAAATATGAAAGAGCAAGATAGATTGTCGATTTCTAGAAGAACTTGTTGTTGCAATATGTAGAGAGTACACGTGCGAAAGCAAAATGAAAAGAAGAGTGTACTCACAAAAGAAAGAGTGTGTGAGACTCAAAATGAGTAGACCATGAAATGGGTAAACTCATGTGGATTAGAAATGAGCTTGCCTAGAGCATGGAGTAGGCTCCTCAAGCTTCTAACCAAGTATAAATGGGGGGAGAGGCCTTCCTTACATAGATTTGGGAGGGGCTCTCCAAGATACATCTCATGTGGGATAATTCCCCTCAAAGGAGAATGAATAAACTGGTAGAAGCAAATTGCAAGGCACCCAAATACAAAGGAAATACAATATAAAATGGAAATAAACTAGAAATGGTGCCTCATAGATACAAAATGGAGATGCACTTATGCGGATACAAATGTAGATGATGTAGGAGCAATTATGTCATCAACACTCCCTCAACAGCTCCATTTTGAAGCGGCTGAATACTGCAGAGGTCCACCAAGCACTGGAGCGGAACTGGAGGTAGAGCTTTCGTGAACATGTCTGCCGGGTTCTCCTGAGAGGTACACTGCTCCATAGTAATCTCTTGAGACACTAGCTTCTCGTGGATGAAGTGGTACTGGATCTCGATGTGCTTCGTCCGAGAGAGGAACACTGGATTCTTGGCGATGGCAAAGGTTGACTGGCTGTCCGTTTGGATGCGTGTCGGGGTAACCTGCAAAACACCAATGTCGGATAATAAATGTCGAAGCCAGATGGCCTCGCATGCTGCGAAGCTGGATGCTCGGTACTCGGCCGTAGTGGATGACAGAGCAACGGTAAGCTGCACCTTACTTGCCCATGAGATAGGTCCTAAGCTAAGCAAGAATATGTATCCAGAAGTAGACCATCGAGAATCAGGATCACCAGCCCTATCTGAATATGAATATCCGGCGAGCTCGATGCCCCCTCTGTACCAAAGACCATGATGTAAGATGAGGGCAAGGTATCGAAGTAGTCTCTGTGCAGCATCCCAATGAGTCTGACGGGGCTGATGTGCAAACTGACTAAGTATACGAACTGCATAGGCAATATCTGGTCTAGTGTTAGCAAGGTAGAGTAATGAGCCAACAAGCTGTCGATAAGTATGCACAGTGATGAATCCTCCAGTGTGAGCTTGATGTTTGGATCAAGTGGTGTAGATATTGAGAGACACTATCTGGAAAGAAGATCAGAGCAATACTTCTTCTTTTGTGATAGGAATATGCCTTCTTTTATTTGCCAAACTTCCATATCCCAGAAGTAGTGAAGTAGTCCAAGATCTTTCATAGAGTAGTCAAGGTGAAGCTGTCTGATGATGAATTGGATGCGTTCGTCATTTGAACCTGTCAATATCAAGTCATCTACATAGAGGATGATGATTGCAACTAAGGACTCATTCTGATAGATGCAAGGTGGAACGGTACGTTAGGTTCTGTACATACAGTTCGCATATGGTTTGAGATCCGAACCGAATCTTGAGGTTCGATACATTTGGTACGTTGCTCCATAATCTTACAATTCATAAATGACAAAAATATACACTTATTATATGTTTCATATTCAAGAATCAAGTTATCTAAACAATAATATCAATATTAAAGAAGGAACTATGACAAAAAAGAGTTGGGCCATGCTCAAATTGAGCGAAAAAAATATGAAAATGTTGCATAAATTCAAAAATACATTGAACACGTACGATACGATTCGGTACGTTCTGTACATACCATACGTGCAATACGTACAGAAAAGTGTACGGTTCGAGTTTTGATCCTACCTTGGATAGATGTATAAGTTTGCATTGGCACTGCTTCAGTGAAATCCTTTATCTTCAAAGAACTTGTGAATCTTTTCATACCAGGCATTGGGAGCTTGCTTGAGTCCGTAAAGTGCTTTGTGAAGCTTGTAGATTTGATCTTCCTTTCCTTTGAGCTTGAAACCTTCAAGATGGTCAACATATACTTCTTCTTGAAGATCTCCATCGAGGAAAGCACTTTTGACGTCTAGTTGGTAGATGGGCCACTTGAAATGTGCACTTAGTGCTAGAATGATTCTTATGGTGGTAAACCTTGTAGTAGAGGCAAAGGTTTCTTCATAGTCAATGCCATGTTGTTGCTTATATCCTTTGGCTCCAAGTCTTGCTTTGTACAAAGTCTTGTTCTTCTCTATTGCATCCATTTCCACTTGCATAGCTTCTTCCCACTCAGGTTGTCCTTGAGCTTCTTTGTAGTTAGAAGGTTCTGGGATTTATTGAATGTGATGCATCCAGGAATAATTGACACAATGACTTTTTCTCGCTGTCTCTTGTGAATAAAGCTTTGAGATCTTCTCGGTTGACTTGAAGTACTTGCTTTTGAGTTGGGTTTGGAAAAGACTGAGTCCCCCTCAGTAGTGTGGATGGGTGGACTAAGACTTGTTGGATCCTTGCTGAAATATGGGAAGCTTCATTGAATATGTGATGGATTGGTTTTCAAGATCATATAAGCGATATGCTTTTGATTGCTCACTATACCCTATGAAGATGTTCTTCTTAGACTTGAATTGCAACTTGCTGCGATCTTCTTTTAGCACATGGACAAATGCTTCATTGCCAAATACTTGAAAGTAATGCATATTAGGTTTTCTTCCATAGTATGCTTCAAATGGTGTCTTGTTGTGCAATGCACTGGTGAAGCCTCGATTAAGTATGTGAATAGTAGTATGCACTGTTTTTGCCCAAAACTTGTAGGGTAAGTCTTTGTTATGAAGCATAGTTCTCTCCATTTCGATCACACTTCGGATTTTCCTCTCAGCTACTCCATTTTGGGATGGAGTGTGTGGTTGAGGAACTTGTCATTTGATCCCCTTTTGTTTTAAGAAGTTGTCAAAATCGTGATTATTAAATTCACCATCTCCATCTGATCGGATGGTCTTAACGGACTTGGAAGCTTCATTTTCCACTTGGATGATCCATTCACGAAACTTAGTAAAAGTATCTCCCTTTGATTTGAAGAAATACACCCAAATGTAGCGGGAGTGGTCATCTACTAAAAGAAAGAAGTAGAGTGATCCACTGAGAGACGTGGTGTTCATGAGTCCACAAAGGTCCATGTGGATAAGGGATAAAGGGTTCCTAGCTCTTGTCAACGCTTCTTTTGGAATGTGGGCCCTATGTTGCTTGCCTTGAGTGCAAGCCTGGAAGACATCATTGAGTTGTCCAAATGCTACTGAAATGATCACAATGAGGGTGGGAAAAGCAATGAAATGAAGGGTGGGAGGGTGGGTAAATGGGGGCAAAGGGTGAACAAATTGATGTAGAGAGGGATGGGAGGGTGGGCAAATGGGCAAAATGACTCCCACAAAATTGATGGCAAAAGGTTTCTCTCAATGAGGAGAAAGCACACCATCAACATAGAGCACCACCACCACCAAAATCACTGCCAAACGCACCACCAAGACCTCCACCTAGCGCTTTGATACCATGTAGAGAGTACACGCGCGGAAGCAAAATGAAAAGATGAGTGTATTTACAAAAGAAAGAGTGTGTGAAACTCAAAATGAGTAGACCATAAAATGGGTAAACTCATGTGGATTAGAAATGAGCTTGCCAAGAGCATGGAGTAGGCTCCTCAAGCTTCTAACCAGGTACAAATGGGGGGAAAGGCCCTCCTTATATAGATTTTGGAGGGGCTCTCCAAAGTACATCTCATGTGGGATAATTCCCCCCAAAGGGCAATGAATACAACTGGTAGAAGCAAATGGCAAGGTACCCAAATACAAAGGAAATACAATATAAAATGGAAATAAACTAGAAATGGAGTGCCTCCTAGATACAAAATGGAGATGCACTCATGCGGATACAAATGTAGATGATGTAGGAGCAATTATGTCATCAACACAATAATGGTTCCTTTTCCTCTTTTGTAAACAAGGATTTGGGTCATGTAGTTTGAGTCGATTGTTCTATTCTTCCTACTAGTAGTTTGAAAGAATTTTTTTCTAGAGGAACAAAATATAGACTTCATACCTCTAAGGATGCTTGCA